>JAVCKX010049427.1:0-13872 GCA_034780695.1 Lepetodrilus gordensis | reverse complement strand
CCCCCACGCAACAGTCGCATGTCTAGTGTGATTCTGATTGGTTGATATAAATATATTCATCGGGGCTGTTCAAAGTCAAAAACAGAGTTCTACATAGACAGTGATCCCAGGGTATTTGACAGAGTGTAGTCATAATGGCCTGGGTTTTCGGGGATGCTTTTACTCTTATGGCTTTATATTTAACCCTGTTCCTGCTGAAAGCAACAAGAGATGTCCCGTAGAGCAGGTGGTATAATTAACTCTCTGAATGCTGAAGGCAACAAGAGATGTCCCATAGAGCAGGTGGTATGATTAACTCTCTGAATGCTGAAGCCAACGCGAGATTCCCTAAAAAGCACTGCCTGTGCCTAAATCCAGCAGGGAGAGGGTTACTGCAACAGAAGAAGGGTTAAATTAAAGGTGTTTGCTTACACAGAACTAACATAGTGCTATTTATGTGTACATGTACTTCAGATTCACTTCAAAGAGAAAGGTCTCTTTTTTAGTTTAATCTATTGAAAGTGTTTACGTGCTTATGTTGAAAATTGCAACACAGCGTGATACATGTAATTTCGGCCATCACGACTTTTCATTCATATGGGCTTCCTGTCACTGTAACATGAATACAATCAGTTTTGGGACAAGTATTAATGTTTGTGTGTTAGGGTAGATTAATGATCAGTTATCATGTTATATGCTGATATATTGTGCCGCTGGTTTTAATATCGGCTGTATAGTGGGAAAGTCGACTACATGGTTTCCTGTTATCGTGATTATTGATCATCGTATTACTAGACTTAAAGGGACAAGCATATGGGAATAGTAACTCTCGTATCTCTTATAGTTATTCATGTTATTGTTGTAGCTGTACTTGGCCATAAATGTCATCTGTCGGGTGATATATCAGTCTCTCAGATTGGATTTGACCAATTTTAGAAAATGTACATCTTGCTTAAAGAATCATATGTGAAATTGTATTCCGATCAGATACTGTGAATCAATAAAGTAATGCGTCACTAATTTAATGCGACCTCTAGATTTTAGACGTAAATGTGACACCAATAAAATGCGAATGGTACATGTTTTTTTACATGTTTTTTACTGGTACTTACCTTTAATGCGCAGCAATTAAATGCGTAATACGGCAGTCACATTTTTCGCATTAATATTCTGCTCGCATTAATTTAATTATTTACAGTAATTAATTTTCAACGAATATGAAATGTTGTTAGTGATCATCTCTAATCTGACATTTAGTTACTGATGAGGATTTTATCTCCATGACAACGTTATCATCTGTTTATATTTATTACCAATAACCACATACAACACACTGTATAAGCTATATTGACATTATATATATCAAGAATCCAGTGAATTACATATACATGTATTGTTGTTTATGTGCTCTCATGGATTTCCTGCTGTTTAAGATTTAATATAACTTGTACCTGAATTTTTAGGAAATTGTTATAGATTTTTGTATTATCATGTAAAGGTTATTTGTTTAAAACAAGACCATACCATGTTGTATTTTTGAAATGTTATTTATTCTGGTTGTTATTGTCTGCTGTTTATTGGTTTGTTTTCTTCATTATTTATTTTACAACAGGGTTTCTTCTACCCGGTGCATAGAGAATCTGTGCTATCTATAAAATAGGAAACAATCTGTACAATCTGTATATGGGAAACAATCTGTACAATATGTATATGGGGGAACAATCTGTACAATATGTATATGGGGGAACAATCTGTACAATCTGTATATGGGAAACAATCTGTACAATATGTATATGGGGGAACAATCTGTACAATATGTATATGGGAAACAATCTATACAATCTGTACATAGGAAATATCTGTATATGGTTAACACTATGTACATAGGAAACAATCTGTACAATATGTATATGGGATACAATCTGTACATAGGAAATAATCTGTAGATAGGAAACAATCTTGAGCAAACAATCTGAACACAGGAAAGAATATGTAAATGGGAAAGAATCTGTAGACGGGAAAGAATCTGTAGACGGGAAAGAATCTGTAGATAGGAAACAATCTAACCACGGGAAAGAATCTGTAGATAGGAAACAATCTAACCACAGGATATGCAGCGGGTCCCTAAAATTGTGACTTGCAATCAATCGTGGCTATAACTGTTCTAAGCAATGTAGCTCAGGCCCCGAGATTACAAAACCTTTTGAGTTGAGCATGAAATTGTTCTAATTTTTTTTTAATAATCTCGGGTCCAGGTATTTCTATTTTATTTTAGGTACAGTTTCTGGTATTTTTAACATCAGGGAGTTGTTAACAAATTCAGTGTTTAGTGAACTTTATTTATTACTTTATGTTTCATGTAGATTGAACAAGATTCGGTAAATGTCTTCAAGATAGTCAGTCATGATGATAATTCTTGTAAACATTAGTGAATTGCATCCACATTAACTTTGCATGTTTTAATATTTGTAAATCATTGATCTTTTGAATTGATTGAAAGTTTAGCCCAACAGTGCCATTGTAGAGTTGAGACTTCTTATTGTGTGTTTGGGTTTGTGTGGTTACAAGGGGTTAACTCTGCAAAATGGAATATATTGTGAAAACGTGAATTATATTTAATAGTTCCAAGCTAGCTTATATTTCATTCCATAATTTGTTTACTTTATGAGAAATTATTAGTTATGGCTATTGTATGAAAGGTTCTAAATATGTGTGTGTGTGTGTGTGTGTGTGTGTGTGTGTGTGTGTGTGTGTGTGTGCAATTAAAAAACTGATAATTCATTAATTTTAGTGAACAATTATATTGTAAATTAATAAAATGTTTACAATTGCATAGCTACTAGTATTTAATGTCCACTGTTAGTTGTTGTTATGGGATTGCAAGACTTACATCGATGAATGTTCTAATTCTATCCACCTTGAGAATGTGTATCTGTTTTGAAATATCTGTTAAATCTTTTAATCTTTGAAGATATCTTATTTTGTTACAAAATCATGCTGCTTCACAATAAAATAGTCCAAGAAAGATGGTGTTGTTATTAATGTTTGTATTTACATACATGTTGATGATCAAGACAGTCATGGAGATAGTATGGGCATCAGAAAAACATGACCATACTAGCACTTGAGTATTGATTTGAGTGTGGATTGGGCACAGTATTAATGTGCACATTATTATTATTATTATTGATGTACCCCTAGCTATATGCAACCATAGATATTCCACCCCTACCTGTAACTATCCCAACCCAAGGTCTACCACAGACTTTGACACATGCTAAGGCTACAACCCACACCATAAGATCAGACCAGAAGATTGCTAATCAATATTCTGCTCCTCGGCCAAGACTTGTCACAAGCAATAGAAAAATCAATTATTGTATAACACCAATAGTAATAAATTCGTAATGAGCTTTAACAATAGTTTTGGGAAATGATCAGAAATGTACTCAGGTCAAATGCTATTTCAGAATCAGGACTTTAGGAAAGAATGTCTACTGTAGGTAGGAGATAATGGATGTACATTGTATATAATTTAACAAAATGTGCCAACTAATACTTTCTTACAATAGGCTTAGTTCAAAATGATTTTATAGATTTTTTTTGCCCATTCCAAGACTGCGTGTATACTCTTTAATGTCATAGTTGGTTCATACTGGTATATACTCTTTTACAATGTCATAGAAGAGTTCAAACTGTAGAAAACCATTGCCATTGACCATGTTGACTATTTAAATGAGATATCTTTCATACCTGCTACCTATTTGAAATGAAATCATTTATATAATATATTTCAGATATGAGCAAGATATGCAAACCTGTTTGTCCATATACAATCTGGTCCACTAGATGAAGAAAATAAAAATAAACAAAAGAAATAAAAGAATAAACATCCAAACAAATAAAACCAGGAAGTGGTTTAAAATACCATATTGTTAATTAGACCATAGCGATATCACTAAGCTTATTGAAACCATACCTATTACTATATAGGAATGAATGGGGCTACTTTTTTCCCCTTTCTCAGTTATGTAATGTATATTTGCGTGTAAAACTAACATTATTAGTACTTCATTTAGAATGTGTTATTTAATCCTAATAACACCAAGTAATGAATCCTAATGCTATGTTATCTGATGTTTCACTTTTTAAATTAGTTTCAGAGTGTGAATCTTAATGACATATTACAAGGCAGTATGGTCAATTTAATGCTAAAGCAAAGGAAGATAACTCTAATTTGGATGTAATAATGAGCCTATTCTCATTCAGGTTAATGTATATGCTGAGTGTTATCTGAGTATAGGATCATGGTATAATGTTTGTGTGTGATCATGTTTCAGCTACACAATGTCAGAATTCACAGGCAACTAGGGTGACTGACAATAGGGAATATGCTGGGGTATCTAGGGCTTTGTATTGTATAACAACACTACATCGCCAGTCACTAACACGTCACTTATTCAATTAAAATTAATACCTAGTCTTTTGGAAGAGCAGATTCTTAAGACATACCTAATTTGCTGATCATTCTTTGACTGATCCAACTGCTAATACTGGTAGTCACATTTAACTACTCAATTAAATGAACCATGGAAAATACCTCATTTTCTAATAACAATTTGAGCAATGCTTATCAATATTGACACGAAAGAGGACTTATTTTTAATTGATTTAATGCTTTACATTACTGCAGGAATATTTCACCCATATGCGATAGTATTAGTGATGCTGTTACTAGCTATACATACAAGTCATAATATTTATCTGCCTAATTTTTATTTCTAAGCACAATTATGGATTAAAAAGTACTGCAGAAATTCTGTTGACTATAATTACATTTTAAAGAATAGATATCTAAATCAGACAAGTAAATAGAAAAGTAAAAATAATAGATATCTATTAAAAACAATAAAAATACTGAAGACATCAATCGGCATATTTAGTTGGTGAAACTTGGTAAAATACATTTGTATTGGTTAGTTACATTACCAGCAGTCTGCATCATTGAGCACAGCATTGGTGTTTGAATGTGTTCTGCATAATTAAATGGTAAATATGCACATCTTCAGCGGTAGACAATATTGGTTACTAAGTACATATTTAGATACTGCCTTTAGCTGTAATGTTAAGACATTTTTAACTTTGTGGAGTCAGTATACGCTTCATAGATCAGTGATTGTGCATATTCCAACTGTGAGCATTGAAGCGTGGTAAAGGTCAAAAGGACAGGTCAAACTCAGATTGAAACAAAAAGACTTTATTAAAAATCCATTGATCAGTTTGAAACAAAAAAGTGTTATTGAAAATTCATTGGTCTATAGACAATGCTGGTTTACAGTTCATCACAGCAAGAACAAAATATAGTGAGTTGCTGAAGGTTGGCACAACCATTGAGCACAACCATTACATACATGTAGTAGAATAAAATAAAATAGTTAAGTCTTGCTGTAGCATATTCAGTGTATGGTATAGAATGCATGGTATTCTCTTTACTGTAGTGACAATGAGTGAATATAGAGTTTAACGTTGCTGCGGGAATCTTTCACCCATTTGCGACGATGTAGTGACAATATGGCGACTATAAATGTTAATGTTTGCTGTTTGTGAGCAAGTTATATGATGACTGCATCCCCTGCAGTAATAGCAGGGATGGAAACTTACCTTTAAAACTTACTAGCCTGAATAGTGATACAAATAATAAATGTTTACAAAAACTATTCTCGAAACATCCTTACGAACTTCTTAGCCGAAGAATAGTTCTTAACATTTCTTATAGTATGGCTACGAACCGTTCTTTGGCCAAGAAGTTTGTAAGAATGTTTTGAGAATAGGCCCCTTGTTCATAATGTCTGTAACTGAAGTGAGAATACACTGTAATTGTAAAGTCTGAATTTACTGATGATGTTTGCTGTAGTGGGAATGTAATGATAAAATCTGAATACGCTAATGTCTGATGAAATAGGCATGACAGTGCTGTAGTAACTGTAAGCAGATATCTGTTACAATAGTCAATAACCTGCAACAATCAGTTGACAGGATTTGTCATGCTTTTTCATGGAACTATTGATGTGTGTAGATGTCATCTACTGGTGTATTAAATGCTGTGTATTTTTCATTGGACATCAGTGACGATTGCTTTATATGTAGGCCATGAAGATAATAAATGCAATTCAGCAGGCTAATTATGATAAATTGTACAAAATATACATTGTGTACTCATTAATATTTGAAAATAAAACTACTAAAGTACAACTGTGGTTGAGGAACTTAAACTTAATTTGTCACAATGACTATAAAACTGGAACTAGCCAAGTAACAAAAGGATATGAAAAGATAATGTCAGTCAGTTAATTTCAGAAACATATGCATTAAGACATCTGACAATGTTTGTCAAGTGTACAATCAGCAGCCAGTTCTTGAAGCAGATAGTCACAGTTAGAACAAATAAATAAACATAATGTATTCAAAAGTGTGTACAGATTTACAGAAAGAAGAATATTCAATGTACATGTATTAACGAAAATCAAACACGTCAATTTCTGTAAAATAAACAAAATAGCAGATAAAAACAATGACGGACAGATAGAAAAATACGAGTGAGAAGTGTATATGAAATGGTTTTAAAATAATAACACAGGTATTATCGATATCTCCCATATTTGGAGTATTTAACACTCCAATAACGCTCCAACAAACGTTCAAACTAATTGCCATAGTCACTTTAGGATGTGTCCATTATTGTATTAGTTCCCTCTGATTAGAAAAGTGGAATAATACAGTTAAAGGATTCACTTGCTTCACAAGAGTGAAATACATACATGTTTTGTGTATCACTGAGTGAGTGAATACCGTATGGAGTTTAACGTCGCTGTGGGATGGGTTATCACCGACCAATCAAGTGTAGCAATGATGAACATACATCAACTCTTCATATTACAGGTGTTCATATACTGGTGTAACATTTGTAAAATACTGAAGGAATGACAACCAATCGTTTCTCATAACTCTCATATCTACTACGAGACCATAAGGACTCTTTTAGCGATCTCTTACACATGGGGATCATGCACTTACGACAGCGCTATTGTCTTATAATGGGAATGAGAACTTTGAGAAACGACACCCTGTAGCTTACTTGGGAATGTATAACTGTGTCACTCGCTTTAGATAGGTGTGACGCATGAGTCACTATTTTAGTATTTAAAATCACATTAAGATTCACACTAGGTGTGACACTGCTGTCCCTCATGAACCTACATGTAAGCTATAACCCTCCACTGTGTACATGTGAAGTCATCATCAACTATACTCAACAAAATTAAGTAAGGACCAGTACACACATAGAGATTAAATTTTCTGATTTATATTATATTTATAACTGAGAATTTCCAAATGTCTACAGGTTCCAGGTACTCTTCAAGAACTTAGACACATTGGAAGAAGAATGGCACCAGATTACTAAAGTCGAGTTCCAAAATCTGGTAGAACGCTCCCCTCCTTACAAATATCTTATGGCCCTTAATTAATTTTGCTGAGTATATTATAATACATGTGTACCTTATTTAACATTGTACATGCATGCAGTAATGCTTGACATTGTTGTGATAATGTTACGTAATAGTTCCTAATTCATTCAGGATGTCATCAATATAGAAAATTGTGAATGACGACTTACATTACACCAATACCACAAATATAGCATTGCTATGAGCACACTTTTGGACCTGGATTTGGTGTAACATAATTGTGAACATTATTATTACAATATTATATATAACATAGTGATCCCTGGGGTGCGTTCAATCAGCACATGGCTGAGGAAGCTACTGAGCTAAACTGGTTTCCTGTCCCATGTACAGTTCACTCTTGAGACAGTGGCTAGTTTAGTTCAGCCACTTACAAGCCTTTATCACTTTGAACGTACCCCTGTTGCAGGTGAGTGGACTAGCAGGCTACAATCTTTGAAAATGTTTCATGACAGCAGTATTTTGTGATACATGGTATACACACACATGGTTTCATACTGGTTTTGTAAAACCTGAACCATACAACAGCAAACTAATCACAGTACTACATACAGTATATTGCATATACAATATTATGCATTTCCATGTATGGATGGAGAACTGATAAGAAGTATCAAGGTCATGACCTCTTATTAGATCGAAGGTGAAGGACAGCATTTGGGGTCAATCCATATTCTTCCAAAGTGAGGCTGTAGTCATCGTAAGTCTTATTAGGATATGCAGACATTATGTTATAGTCGCGTGAAACTCCCCTCCTGTAAAAAAATTAATACAAAACATTATATTTAATATCAGAGGATTTTGAAATGTTAATAGAACAATTTAAAGCATTACTGAAGTAGGAATACTAATAAATACGTTGTTGTAGTTGCAATTAAACATTTATTAAAAATACTATTTATGCTTACCTCTGTTTATCCAGATGGACTCGCAGATCTCTCACTGTGTCCGAGAAGTTGAGTTTAACAATGAATGTCTGTTCGCCAGTCTCGGACTTGATTCTCAGTGTGGTGACATTCCGGGAACTCGGGGTAGGCGTGTTCTCCTCACTCTCAAGCCTGTTGACACCAAATATAAATAAAAATGTCAGCATTATTTTTTCCCATTTTGGTATCATAATTTCTCTCTCTGTTGGACCAGTCTCAATCACTGTTCAATATGATATCTGCAATTTCTCAAGCAGGTAGAATTCAGGCTAGTTTCTTGTTCAATAGTAAATGGAGGCAATTACCACAATGCTTAGCTAGCTAAACTAGTAAAAGGCCTGAAGGGTATGCAATCCAAAATGATGAATGTTTTATCAGAGAATACAAATATTTTACCACATTCTTGGCTGTAGACTTGAATAAAATGGGTAAACATATTGCATCAGTATGATTAATACTCGGTAGCTCTAGAGAGAGACAAAAAGTTGTATTTTAATACAGTATCAGGCTCTCGGCATCCCAACCCAAGGTAGATAACCCTGTGTTATTTAGCACTGCTGGCTACAAAACTGCAATACTGCACAGTTTTCAAGTTACAGAATAGTTTCCATCCAAACAGTAAATGACTACAATGGCAATTAAGAAAACTCTAAAACGCACTACTGTAAACCATCATTATATTGTGGAACTTGGGGTACTTACCTCTTCTTCATATCGGTCGTCACTGGTGTTTCCACGACTATAACACCAGACTGCTTGCTGTAACTGCTGGCTCCCCCGTCCTACAGAGAAGAAACATGACATATGTACAACATTCACTAACACAGGAAAGACCTATATACTCTTGCATATAGCAATAACGACAGTATTGTTGCCTGTACTTCAATGAATGTCATAGAAGTCACTGTCTTTCATAGGACCATAACATCGAGGTCATTATCTTTCATAACAATGGTTGATTGTTTTTCTGTCGTCATGCGATTGTTCTTCAGTCGTCATATCATTGTTCTTCAGGCATCATGTCACGTCACTTAGTTACTGCATAGTTCTCTGATATGAATTAGTTCTTACTAAAATGTTAATTTCTCGTATACCGGGTATCCAAACTTGTTGTCTGTTGATTTTAGTGAAATGAATGTTGAGTCATTAGCATTCATTATGCCATGAAGCTAATGGGTCACGAGACCAAATTTACCATGAAGAACTTTGTGCATCATGGAATTTGGTCTCAATGAATGCTAATGACTCAACATTCATTTCTTAAATAATATTTTCCATGGCATTAGTAAAGCCGGTGCTCGCAGGTTTACTGAAACATTCAATGCTACAGATGTTGCAGGTTTCCTCTTGCCATAATCCAACAAGACGCGATACAGGTGAAAGAATCTTGAAAGTGACTCTAAAGCCTCGTAAATAAATAAAATAAAAATATATGCATATGTAGAGTTTGACATGCACCTTTTACAGTGCTCTGTGCACTGCCAATGAAACTGCTGGATGTAATGAGAATGAAAGTGAAGCACAGCAAAACTAACGGACACCGACCTGCAGCTGATTGCCTAATGTGCTTCTAATGTCGATGACTCGGCCTTGTTTCACCACATTGGCCGGGAGCTTGTTGAGGAATTGTTCTATCGACAGCCGAGGTCCTGCAACCAAGGTAAGAAGAGCAAGACTTCAGTGTCAACTTTATCATACAAACAGTTATAGTCTTTAAAATCTATCTTCATTGAAAGCTATTCTTGGTGTAAAGCAAATAACAATGCAATAATTAAGGCAAAATTAGTACTAGTTGTAGACTGGTTTCGTATCACAGACACAATGTGAGTTACATATTGGTACAAAGGTATGGGAAGCAGTATACAAGATTATTTATTGTCACCTGGCTTTCCATATCTATACTACTCCTATATACATTGACATGTACAGGATTTAGCAAGAAGCCATCTGATTGGCTAATAGCAGAGTTCAGGAAAGGTTACTTAAACAGAGTTTCTTTAGATCTTGCTAATGGAACAGTAGTGGAAAAGAACCATGACTTGATTATTATTTGATTAGATTCTGAAGTCAATAATTTTAATATTGTTAATATTGTGAAACTTAGACTGAAATTAAGACAGTTTGTACACCAACTTTTGTGAAATTAATGTGTTCAATTAGTTCGTACCTGGGAGTTGACTAATGACCTCTCCTGAACCAGACAAGGAAACTGACGTATCTGAACTGTGACCTCTGTACTGTGTTGTCTTGTCCAGGTTGCTAGGCACCAACCGTGATGGCTGTGTAGTTCCTCCCAGTGTCTGTCCAACACCCCCAAACAGTGTGCGATGCCGACTGTTGTCAAAAGACACTTTCCGCATATCAGATATCTAGAAAACATACAAATACTATGTCTGAAAGATGACAATAATGCATATCATTAACCCTTTCCCAGCTGGATTAGACACAGGTACATCTCTTCAGGGCATCTCCAGTTGCTTTCAACATGGAGAGGGTTAAAACATTATTTTAAAAACAAAATGTAGTTTACAGTCACTTTCAAGATTATTTCCTTCCGTTCATATCACAGCTTATCAGAACTATATTAGGATTTGAAGATAAGTTGAAAATTAGATTTAATGTTATTTTCTCAAACAATATTCACGTACCTTGAATGGTATTCCATCAGGATATCTGTTCTGAAGTTCTGATGGAAAGTATCCATCAAGAAGATCTTTGATACAGGTCTGCGTCTCGGGGTCTGAGTACGGTCTGAACGGACCGCTGTACATCACCATTCCATTGGCATACAAGGTCAGTGACACAGGGTCAGGTATCTGCACGGAAACAACAAACACAATGACAAATTACAGGATAAGGGGAACCACAGATGTTGTGTGAAAGGAGAAAAATAATAGCATATATTTCAAGTATGTAATATACAAATCTTGCATAAAAATAAAAAATAAATAAAAATAAAATAAAAATAGTCAAATCAAGAAAGCAATTATATTGTAAATAGGCGAAAGTAACCTGCAGAGATGTTAAACTCAATTACCAGATCACATTGAAAAGGTTTACTGATAATACATCTGGAGTTACAGTAATGAGTGCTAAACACAGCCTGAGGACTGACAGAATACCTTGAGTCGAGCGCCGTCCACAGTACGCTGGATCTTCGCCACGCCATCGCCCGCTAGGACATTCAGATCTCTCACGTTCTCAATCAGTCGGTCAAAGTCTATGTGGACTGTGGGCTGTCTGGACACAGATGATCCTAAATACACCAGACAAGAAAACAATCATTATTTCATTATGCTTTCTTGTAAATATCACCAAGAGCTTTCAAAAGTTATATAATAAAAACAGATTAAAAAAATAATTCGGATATTTATGAAATGCTAAAGTAAACTTGTCACACATTCTCTAAATGATACAATATCTCATTAAAAAAATAAATTAATATGGGGTTTAGAGAAACAGATCTATGTTTATCTAAAAGGAAGAAGTATATTTAGAGAGAGAGAGAGAAAGAGAGAGAGAGAGAGAGAGAGAGAGAGAGAGAGAGAGAGAGAGAGAGAGAGACAGAGAGAGAGAGAGAGAGAGAGAGAAAGAGAGAGAGAGAGAGAGAGAGAGAGAGAGAGAGAGAGAGAGAGAGAGAGAGAAAGAGAGAGAGAGAGAGATACCTGGTCGCCACAGTTCCTCCTCACTGCTGCCGCTGGAGTCTCTCTCCTCCAGGTAAACATCCGAGCTGGGGTCACACTTCTCCCCCACCCACACCATGCCGTAGTCAGTCAGGAACGCCTACAGGAACAGGATAGCAGGTGATGTTAACAGTTGGAGAAAGACCAGAATAATCCAGGAAGGTATTGGGTGACCAAACCAAGTCAAATCAAACAACAACTACCAAACGGTCAAAAGAATGACCAGCGAAAACCATAACTAACAGTCAGAAGAAAGACCAGAATACCAGAATGATCAAGTAGGATAAAACAATAGATTTTAAATTAATGAAAATATAGATTGAATGCAAAGAAAATATATGTTACAGTTATTTTTACAACATACTATTACAGAGTAGAATTACAGGAACTAACAACAACGAATAATTTGGATGAAATTCAACACATATTTATTCCCACGTACCATGTACCCATCCTAATACGACAACAATAAGTAAGTCAATGTTACCTACCTCCATCTCATGAACCTGTTGTTGAAGCAGCAGACATTTCTTCTCCAACTGCTGGTTCTTTTCAGCAGAATTATCTCCTCCTGAAAAAAATATGAATGACACACATGAATGACAAATATGACAGACAGAATACCTTGATGGCTGTGATGGTAGAGGACTGTCATTTAATTGCTACTACTAGACTGATTGACATAGTCATACTCATAGAGAAGAGTTATGTGAATATATTAAAAATAAAATTATGAATAACATGAAAAATCACCTTGTGTTTTGTGAAATATGCTCAGTTTGTCATTTAAGATCCGTATTTTCTTTTCCTGTAAAGAAAGGGATTGCAAAATATACAAATCAAAATCATCAAATGAATGTTTAAATCACCATATGGTCATGCATCTGGGTACAGAATCTGTGATATTTTATTTAACTCTCTCCATGCTGAGATGATCTAAACAGCAGCATCTAGGCCTGATCCAGCAGGGAGAGGGTTAAAACTATCCTAAAACCTGACATTAAAACACCAAGCAAAATAAACTATTATCAACCTGTTTTAAATTATTTTATATGTCAATATAAGATATTTCAAGTATGCAATAATTTACATAAAAACAACTGATGACAATGTCAATTGGACAATGACGTGTCATAAGTTTCTGACCTTCTCTGCCAACTCTCTGCTCTGATTCTGCACCTTGGACTCCAGCTGAGCGACTCGGGACATCATCAAACTCAGCAGCTCATGATCAGAAGGAGCTGGCAAATAAATATATATAAAATATAAAATACCTCAATGATGTTGTACTTATCTACTGTGTCGGACTCCGAGGACTAGCACAGTAGTCATGGCTGTAGTTAGCTCTGGGACTTGGCTTAAATTGCATTTTTCAATGCTGTAGATGTTCTTCTGCCACAGGCTGTGATATGATCAAAATAATATTAAGAGTACAGTGCACTCTCGCTATAACGCCCTTCAACACGGATTCGGATATAACGCGGGGTCTAACGTGGACCCCATTTAAAAACAAGAAATTTAAAAAAAAATGATTTTCTTTTTAAATAATATTTTTTTGCTTTAAAGCAGGAAGCAGGAAATACGTCTGCGCATACATAGTATTTAACAGTATATGATTAAACAATGTTATGTTCGCATAAAAATAAAATAAAAATTAAATTAAAATTAAAAATTAAAAAAAAAAATGTTTTGCTTTAAAGCAGGAAATACGTCTGCGCATACATTCGCGCATTTCCGTAAACATGGCTGATAAGATGA
>JAVCKX010049317.1:0-13872 GCA_034780695.1 Lepetodrilus gordensis | reverse complement strand
AACCATACCTAATGCATGCATGGATGTAAAAAAGTTTAATCACATATTATAAAAATACACCGTTTATTTTGCCTAATGATGTATTTTTGACATTTTGAAGTGATCTCAATGACGAACTAATAGAGCGATATGTTTGTACATCGTGTAAAAAACATAAAATGCTGTAGAGATTGATGGAAATTGTGCTATGCCATACATGAAAGGACATTATGGCTGACGAACAAATATAAACAAGTGACTTATTGTTTAGTCGCGTGATCAACTCCCCCGATAGTCATTTTGCAAATTTTGAAGCCAATTGGTGTTAATTTAAAATAAAATACAATTACTGCTCCAATTATCATCTATTGGTAATTAGTATGTGTTCTTTATTTGAAATATGCCATAATCCAAAATCAATCACGAACGCGGAAGTGCTACAGTGGGGGGTAGGCGATAACAGGTCCTGGGCGATAATAGGCCTGTAACCAGTGGAGGGGTAGGCGATAATAGGCCTGTAACCAGTAGTGATCAATCTAAAAACAGATAAAAATTTCTAAATAATTGTCTCTATATACATTTTTACATACTGAAAAATTTCATCTCCCATTCTCACAACTATTTTGTTTTTATCACATTTGAATCATTATACGTATATATATATATTTCTTCTTTTTTTTTTCTTTCTCTATCTGTGCTTCCTTTAAGATTAATTTCTGCAGCCCTAATTCTCCTGATGAAGGGAACTTCCCACGAGTCGTACGAGATACTGACAGTGGACAAAAATCGGCAAACACCTAGTGGCCACGACCTTGCACGACCTCCGGAAATACAATTCGATATTCTACCGAGGAATGAAGTGAACCGCCGGCGTTCGACTGAGTCTCAAAAATCTGATCTGACGCTACGACTTTTGTGCCTTCCCGAGTATTCCGACTTGATAAATGCCTAAAAAGTTAAGATGAGATCAGCCGACATTAATCCACAATGATTTCAAAGTGAATGCTTCCTTGGCGGTCCATCCTGTCGTGCCAGATGTTCTTGGCCCAGGCCTTGCACTCGATGAGCATGCCCACGTTCGGCTGGATGTGGGCCAGACGTGCGAAGATGAGGGGTTGTGCATAACCCTTCTGGTTCTTGTAGGGGAAGTAGTGCAGGTTGAAGCCCTGTGATGGCAGATACTCGATGGGGCCCAGGTTGTCGTTGTCCCCAGGATTCTAAAGATAAGAAAACAGCGATAGAAACTAACTTAAAAACTTACTAGCCCGAATAGTAATACAAATAACAAATGTTATGAATTTCTACTGGCCCTTAGGATACCTTTACATGGTTTTACCCGATGCATATTTGACGCATTAATTGGACAAAATACTCTTTCCTAAACCCCTGTTGCGTCACTTCTGACCCAATAAATATTTGCAAATCATAAATCAAAATTCATAAATGTTCTAAAAGTCTTGATAAACCCCACAGACAATCTAAACGGCCATGCCCAATCTGTAAACTG
The DNA here is from genome assembly GCA_034780695.1 of Lepetodrilus gordensis. NCBI lineage: Eukaryota > Metazoa > Mollusca > Gastropoda > Lepetellida > Lepetodrilidae > Lepetodrilus > Lepetodrilus gordensis. Next base: position 12,386 of record JAVCKX010049317.1, on the reverse strand, counting down.
AAAGTGGAATAGTTCCAGTCTACATTTAGAACACACACACCCCTCAGCTGATATATGTATGGGCATGGCTCATCACGTGGGTTCAATTTTGTGGAGGCAACCAGAGATGCCCTGAACAGCAGTGCCTGTGCCTAATCCAGCAGGGAGAGGGTTAAGTAAGCTGCTGCTACTTGAACATCTTGAAAGTACAAATGATGGGACTACAAACACAACTGACCTCTCCATCACAACTGATCCAGATCTTGCTTTGGTCATACATAGACTTCAAGCTCTCTGGCATATTACCAGGCAGATTGTCAAGGTCGAATGGCTGGGGAACCCAGTCAAATATCTGAAAATAGATAAAAAGTGAATACATTGTAACATGGTTCAGTACATGCACAAACATTTTTAAAAACATGCACACACGTATACCCTTTTCTGGTCTTGTTGTAATGATTTTGTTTATTCTATCATGTCTATAGATATGTATAAATAGCGACCTGCCAGCGAGGCGATAGCTTAATATATCACTGAGCGTCTAGCGAGAGCAATATATCCAGCTAGAGTCGAGGCTAGGGCAGGGCGCTATTCATCTTACACACCAACATGTGTTTTAAATCGTTAAATATGCTGTGCCTGATGTATATTATTGTATTTCCGACGGCATATATCTAATTATATATTATATATACAAGTGTATACATGCTTTAAATACCACTAAAATGCATGAATTAAAATGTATACACACTGCTTTCCACGTGGTTTAGGGTTGATAGCATAATCCCGTTAAACCGAGGAAAATGTTTAACCGAGATATGATATAATGTAATCAGCTAGGTGAAACCGAACTGATTACATTATATCAAATCGAGGTAATTATATCAAATCGAGGTAATTATATCAAATCGAGGAAATTCATTTTATGAAACATATTAGCATTTTTATATTAAGTTTCAAGATTTATTTTTTCCCTCCACCATCTACGGTGGTAAAGGAGTATATTATTACAATGTTACATGTCTACTACAAATAATGGATCAAGGGTAGGTAAATAATGACATAGAACCTTGCTATTGGGCTACAATATTTGACCACATGATCTCCGTCGGCGAAATAGCCGTGAGCAAAGTGCGCTGGACCTGAATGCATTCAGATGCATTTTACGCGTGTTCGATACCTGCTCACGGCAGTTGAATTTTCGGATGAAGCGGTCCTGTAATATCGACCTAGGGCATTATATGGAGCTTGATATCACCCTATGGCGTTATATGAGGTTGATATACAAATATAACAACCTCTGATATCGCACTAAGAATTTCTTAGCTAAGAAGTTTTGAGAATATGGGACATAGTTCCTAAAATGTCGAAATATATTTGAGTAAGTGACTGCCTTATTGTTTTATGTCACATCAGGAATCTTTCACCTACATATGATTGCAAAAGAAAGATATTTGAAAATCAGTAATTGATGCATGCATGACAAAGGGAAATATTTCCCAATCGTTAATATCACTCCACTGTTGTGGTATCAATTAAATTATCCATTTTATGCAGTTTACCAACTCCACCCCCTTAAAGTTAAATATTTCACCGATTCAATGCCCCAAAATACATCATGCCCTCTGCTTAAATACATTTAACAGGGAAACAAATTCTGCAATGTCCACACATTACAGAATAATATCACTGTATGAAGTCTTCACCCATTTAATTCTCTCCATGTTGGAGGCAACCAGAGATGCCCCAAAGGAAAAGTATCTGTGCCCAATCCAGCAAACAAGAGAGACAAAGTGGATTGAAAGAACTTTCTCGAAACGCACGTTTTTGATACTGCTGAATCTTCATTGTACAAACATCCTCGCAAGCTTGGCGATTATGACTACATTTAACCTCCGCCAAATACCCTGGGTGAGTGAGCGAGTGAATATGGAGTTTAACGTCGCTGCGGGAATCTTTCACCCATTGCGGGAATCTTTCAGCCATTTGCAACGACAAATACCCTGGAACATCTCATCTAAAAACGAGCTTCCAAATAGCAACATATCCCAGGGTAGTTAACAAGTGTAGTCGTATAAGGATTTGGGGATGGGATACTACTGGCATCTCAATAATGGCATGAAATAAAGCATGATGATAGGTAGGTTAACTTTGCCAATACCAACAAGGAAAGTGAACTCACCCTATTTAGTTTCAACAATATGCATGGCTTTCCCTCCTTATATCCGAAGTCCTCGCCGCAGGTTTCAAGTGTCTTGTTGAGATCGACGGAGCATGGAATATCACCATCCATACGAATGCCTTCAATGTCGCTGCAGTTGGCAACATCAGTATTGTTTTGGAGTTTACTCCCTGTAAAAAAAATAAAAAATATTAAAAATCAATAAAAGGGAGTTGGTTCACGTTTGGCATGAAATTCATTGACACCAATATTTGATTTTTAAATATATATATTTTTTTATACTACCTAGATAAAATATAAACTTCTGATTTTTGCAACATTAATTTAAAAATCTGTTTCAATAGCTATCACAATATACTAGTATTCTGAATAATAATATTTTTTTTGGCAGAGGGAGCAGGTAAAAAGGCTCTATTTGCACATACTGATGTACTTCTTCACACACACACACACACAATGTGCAAATTAAGTCTTCTTTTTTTTTTAAATGTTTATTCATATAACAAATTTGATTGAAATATGTTTGCAATAATGTGTGTGTAATGTGAGAAAACATTTGTAGAAACATTACAGATTATAAAGTAGAAATGTTCCAACAATTACTAGTCCTTCAGGATACCTTTAGCATTTGGGGAAATGGTCTGGACCTATTTAAGCTAGTGTTAATTTCTATCCCTGCATAGATAATAAGGGACTGGATAACCAACTCATTTTCACATGATGATGTAGCAGCACAAATATTTCTTGCAGCGAGGCTTCCGCTCTTGCAGTAGAGGCCTAGAGGGTAAATTGATAGTCACAATCATTCGGATGCGTCACGATGAATCCACTCTCGCTTAGCCGGAATATAATTGCGAGAAAACACTAATCTGTTATCCAGTCCTTTGTAATCTATGATCCCTGAAAGAAACGTCCGTCACTTACATTTGTCTATATATTTCTGAATGTGATCAACATGAGGCTTATAGGTCTTCTCAACCATTCGGTCATATCTAATCAAAGTTGTTTCTAAAAATGGCATTGGCTTGAAACCCATTCCTGCAAAAGAGAAAGAAAACAAGAGTTAGAAATCAATGCCATGACACAGTCACAAAACAGAACAGATGGTGTAATTTTGCCAAATATCAATCACACATAATATAATTACTAATACTAGTATAGTTGTATTACTATTCTACATACCATAACTAATTAAAAAATACTAATATTACACAGACGCAAATTATGCGCAAATGAAAAAAAACCAAGACTTATTTCGGGAATTAAATTGTGCGCATTTACACATACAAAAATCCTTGCGAAATGAACAAATATACTACTCTAATGGGTACAAACGTAACTAGTTGCAAAGGCCAATGAATATAGGATAAAGCCAAGTAATTAACAAAGACTAGAGTAGAGCAACATGCGCCTTGACTAGAGCAATGCGTGAGTAGACTTACTATTTTGGAAAATTAACAAGATCAGGGATGTGCTCCTTTCTAATGTTCTGTCACATGTCTAGTACATGTGCTGTTCTTTAGAATGGAATGAATGGTGTGAACAGTACAGAGTAGAAAAAAATGTATATATGGTCGCACGCTTTTATTAAGGTGGGTCAGGTTGCCAGAAATGCTGGTATTTCTCTGACACGGCTATATAGGGCTAAACAGACACTTACCAGGATTTGACTTTAGCAAACTAGAATCAGCAGTTAGCTTTGGGAAATGATCGTCCAGGGTTGAGTAGAATACCGAAAAGCATGCTGCGAAGAAGGCGCTCAGGAAGATGTAGTAGATGATATAAAATAGGGTGATGGCTCCTGAAAAAAAAGAAAACAACATATTACTACCGGGTATGGTAAACTGAAGAAGTAATTTTTCTATTTAAAATAGTTAATAATTTGGATTGGAGTTTAGAGTAGCTTTCTAGAACCTTTCGCTAATACAGTATATCACGGTTTATCAGTTAAGGGCAGGAGGAAACCTGCAACATCTGTAGCGCTGAATGCAGGGCTAGACATTGACGGCTGTTCGATTGTCCGGGACAACTGAAAGTTGCAATCGGACAAGCCAATACTGTTAGAAGCTTGTCTGATTGGACAACCCAATTTTCTAGCCGAGTTTAGTCACAATGATAAATACTGATATTTACTTTGCGTATTTCCAAGTTGTACCGATTGTCAGTATGGCCCATGACATTTTAATTGCTGCATAACACGCGACAACTGTGGGTCACCGAAATGAGTATTATGTCTGTCAATCACGATTACCGAAGACAAACAACAACTTGTCACAACCCCTACTGTCTTTTCTATACTGAGTTGGTAGGTTGGTAGCTTCAGCTAACTGGGCTGAACTCCAAACAGTACCAGCTAGTTTCTACTATTAGGAGTTCGGAGCTCAGAGTTCGGAGCTTTGCGTCAGGGGCAGATAACTGGCAATGACGCTAGTCTTGTCTGAAGGTGTGTTCAAATCCATCTTGGAACTATAATTTCTTTTTCAATTTTTTCATTTAAAAAAAAAAAGTTTGCGTGTTTAATAAAAGGGTATAAAGTATTTGTGTTATGATTTTATTTATATTTACTATGATGGATCCTACAATAAATGTAATATTAACTACAGCTAAACAGACAACAGAACTTAATGTTTTAATTGGACATGACAAATGCAAGATTTATTATTAAAAAAGTAGGGACAGGTCAATAAATATTTTGGACAGGTGAAAGTGACCGGACAGCCAAGACAAAAAGTTAACGTTGAGCCCTGAAATGTTGCAGTAATTTGAGTAAACCTGCGAGCACTGGCTGGTAGAGTGAGAAGACACAAAGTAATTATTATCCATACAATAAATCAATAATACAGAGAAAAAAATATCACTGGAGTATATCCACAAATAATTGTATTTAATCAATACATTTCCAATCCATCTCATCATGCCTGTGAAATATAGCAAACCTAGATGAAGAGATTGTGATTATGGAGATTAACTTCGCTGCTGGAATGAAGAGAATGTTAATTGGTTAGGTTAAGGAATTGTTATAATACAAGTTACTGCTTGCATCTTTCATCACTATCACTGATCATGCTGATGTGAAATTATGTCTATCACGCGACAAAGTACAAGTTGTAAAATATTTTCATAAAAAGAAATTCATTAAAAAAATGGTTCTTTCACAGACTTCAATCCGTAAGTGCCTCAGTCAAGTCAATGATAAACACAACCTGAACCAGATTAGGCAGCTGACTTTGGAGCATAGTTTGTTGGCAATTTTTCCCGCCATTAAAGTTCATGCAAAAAATATTCAAGCCACAAAAAATAGTATCCGGAGACAAGGCATGAACGCACAGCCACCATTTTACTTTTAGCCATCAAGAGAAGTTTTGGAAACGGAATCGACCCATCGAGATTGGATGGTTCCTCTGCCAAATCCTTTATTCAACATGATTGCTGCGAAAGAGTTAATCAATACTGAATCATGGCCGTTCTGTAGGCCACACAGCACAGACACCAACGTCAACATGCCTTGGATAAAATAAACATTCATTTAGATGAAATTAGTCAAAATGAAAAGAGAAAATAACATTGGCAGCAATCAGTTAATTAACTTGACCACTGTTGCAGTGTTGGCATTACAGGTTGAAGTTTGGTGTTGAAATAAGCAATGTTTCACTGCCAACCATAAGGAAGTAGCAGTGAGTGAACTATAGTTTAACGTCACAGCAGGAATCTTTTACACATACATGACGAAAAAACAATATCAGTAAAAGTTATGAAAACTGAACACAATCTAGTGTTCGAAATAATGAAAATAATGAGGGTGTCATTCTGCATGGCCCCAATATGTTAAAGGTGGAAACATCTGTAATTTTCATGGGAGTCACACAAATACATTTAACATTGCAGATTTTCAAATGACCCCCGGATCCCCTATTAATTCTAACACTGCAATTGATACTACTCATGAATCCACAATAGGGACTATTAACATGAAACCCATCCGATAAATCAGTCTCACTGGATGCAGATGTTAAACTAACAATATTAATATTATAATAAGTAATAATTTGTATCATATTGTTAGCAGAAAATCAGATTCAATCACTATATAAAAAAGCTGGCAATATACCATGTATACCACTGCACATCATTATATTAATCATATTGCGATATGTATTGTTTCACTTGCGTATTACATGTTAGGTATCAGAAACTTGCCTATGTCTAGCAGTAGCAGTAGCAGTAGCCTGATCAGATGTTAACTTTCACATAACCATGATAACATGGGATCTTAATATCACCAAGTCCATAATAAATGTATTTAAATAAAACAAACATATTTCCAATTATATACCGGTTAGCAATTCTGTTACCAGGTTGTGAAATACTTTTCAAATTAATTCTATCACTAGTTTTATACACATAGCTGAGATTGAATACTGTCAATATTCATATTTGTAAAAATCAAATTACTACATGACTTATTGTTTTATTATATCTTGGGTTTGTGAAGATTTGTCATGACAACTAAAATTAGAATGCTAGTACTAGTAGTAGTCATGTCAGGATTGATCTCAACTAGGTTAACCATTAGCCTGAACCTTTTCTCACAATGTTTTAAAGGTATCCTTTAATTAAAGGGACTCCTACACCAAAATCAAACTTGTAGTCACCAGGGCTCTAGACTAAGATTCGGAGCTACTTGCCCACAGAGAAAGTCAGGGCAAGTAGCAAAGGCATCAAAGGTGCAAAATGTTAAAAAGTAGGTTGCCCGCAGTGCAATTTAACTTGTCCGTTATGTACGTCGGGCATATGTTAGCATGGTTAGTCCAGAGTCACTTTCTAGAATCTTTCACTAATATCATGACTTGCATGCATATGTACTGCTTGACTAGTCTGGATTTGCACCAGTTTGACTAAACAATAAGTCGCTTGTTTATATTTGTTCGTCAGCCATAATGTCCTTTCATGTAGTTATGATGTAGCACAATTTCCATCAATCTCAAAATGTCAAAAATACATCATTAGGCAAAACAAACGGTGTGTTTGTATAGTACGTGATTAAACTTTTTACTTCCATGCATGCATTAGCATGGTTTATATATTAGTAAATATCAATTTAAAATTAATTGATTTCACCAGAAGATTACGCACCCGTCCTGTTTTATGGGGGCCCATAATAGGTCCTGCCAGTGGCATAAAAAGGCCTATTTTCACACCGTTTTCTGTCGTCGCAGATAACTTTGAATATACCATAGGGTCACACTATAGCTATACATATGCCATAGTAAGTATAATGAAGAAAATATCCAGGAAAACGTCCATATTTTAGGCGATAATAGGCCCGTAACCAGTATCCCTGCATGATGTGACAACCAACTGACCAAATGAAGTCTATGTACATGTATTTAATATGCTTAACACTGTAGTGCGTATGTAGTGCACAATCTTTTAAAATTATTTCTCAGAAATTTCTCTAAACTTAATGATAAATAAGAATCTTTATTCGATAACAGTTTGTAATCTCCCAGTCTGAGGTACTTGACCCGTTATCATTGGACCGTGAATGTGACATATATTAGCTGGAAGATTTCCTCTCTGATTGTGCCTGGAGCATAGTAGGAAATTATTCATTCTGCCTATGGACAAATATACCACGGCACACTGTACTACTATCCACACAACAGGTCTAGCAAGTATCACATTACATAACGTTACTTCACACACTAGTACCAAGTAATTTAGTATTTACAGCTTGTGCAATACTGTGGCATGAATAGTTTAACAGTTTGTGATTTCATGGTTACGTACAATTGACTACTATTTTATAATAACCTGGCCGGTTAACTTAACTGCAGACAAGTAGACAAGATATATCAAATAGTGTGTGTGTTATTACTGTTAACGGGAAGTTGAGGAATGATATATGATTATATATTCATTACTTAATAAAAGCCAATTTTCAAAATATAAATGTTGAGTATTTGTTAAATCATGGTTCATACAAATTATAGGTACGGAATATCTAAAGAACTGTGGACTGATTCTAATACCATGAATACATTAACCGAATATCACCTGTAATGTCACTGCAGGAATCGTTTATCCATTTGCTACGATTAAAATTAAATTACTTATTCAAACAATGAATACTGAATGCCATGGAAATATGGTTGGAAATTAGTTGGACAAAAGTAGAAAAATGATTTACTAATACTAGTGGGCACTGGGCAGTAGCCTAGTGACCTGTATCAATTACACCAGCAATATTTGAATACATTTGCTTTTTCACAAAACGTTTTGGACAGGGATGAGATATTTTCCAATGTTTTCACTCCAATTGTAACTAGTGATACCCAGGCAAGTGCTGAAACCATGGAAACTAAGCGGTATTTGCCTCACTCCTTAGTAGTCCTTACTAGATCAACATTGATCAATAAATCAAATGTGAATCCCATCTCGAAATTAGGGGCTGATATGACGTCATTAAGCCACATTCAATAGTCTAAACACTGTCATGTCCAATGTGGAAAATACTTGGTTAACTTCACGAACAAGTCAAATCAAATACTGGTTAAATGAAAACCATTACATGCATCCAAATTATTATGAAATGTATACTTTGACAAGTGAAAATATCAATGAAAGTTAAATAGATATAGAAATGAAACATTTGACAACATACTTTAGTTTAACCTGAATAAACTTGCTTTGAGCACAATCTACATATTGTTGGGCAAGGGGGAATTATTGAATGATGAATCATTGAACAAGGGAATCCCTGTTTCCATTAGCAGACAAGTACTGTCTTTATACTAGTTTTCTTAATATAATAAAACAGTAAAAGATTCAGGTCAAATACTAGTACTGATTGAAAGTTAAAGTATGTTTTTGAAGGATTAAAGGCTTGAATTTGAAATATGGCACAAAAACAAGAAAGCAACTGTACTCAAAAGATGCACCCAGTATACAGCTGGTATACAATAATTAATGATTCTAAATGGTTGGTTGGTTTGGAGTGTTAAGCCACTTTTAAGATTTGTTTCACTCACATGAATATGCACTGCTTGTATTACTACTAGCCTGGATTTCTACCATTAGTTTTTATAGTGTTAGCTTACATAGAATATCACATGCAGTAGACATGGTAGAACAATCTGGGGAAACAATAAGTTGAAGAAAATCTTTTTAACATCTTTTGGTATGATGCGATCAGGGATTGAACCAGTGACCTTCAACATTCCAGAGACTAACCATTACGCCACTGAGTCCGTTGTTTCTAATAGCAAAATGCCATTCACAGAAAAATACATTTGAATGTTTCAGACGCAAAATAGTAAAATATTATTTATTACCATCTTACAGTTACCAGTAACCATGGTAACTGATGTTTCTACCGATACTGTATAATAAACCATGAACAATAAGTCCATCCATGTAACAATGGTAACATCATAAACATGTTAAAAAATAATGTTATTACAACCTACATGTAGTTATTTCCAAACTCGATATTTAGTGTCAACCATTTTGCATGTCAACAATATTTGACCTGAACAATATTTGTTTTTTTCTCTCCACATTTATATTGGTTTTTTTTCTACATGATATTAATTAAATGTAAAAATTTGTTATAGCAATATATTGTGGATTTTTCAAATTCTCAAATGATAAGTTTTACCCAAGGCTATCACAGTAACTTGAGAATAAAATACCAAATGTCTAATAGGGATACACATACAGTAACATACAACTGACATTCATCATGTAATATACATTTTTATAGGTGTTTAGGGTTGCTTTTGAGATGCTTTCACTTATATTACAGCTTGCTAGTTTATGGCAGGAGGAAACCAGCAACATTCGTAAGGCTGATTATTGCAGTAAATCTGCGAGCACCTCGGCTGGTACTGACATTCGTAGAAATGAAACACGCACAAAATCGACTCCCTCGCCATATAGTAATGTGTTCTTGGATGATTTGTTAGTTATAAAACGCCCATCATGTTAACAGATTTACGTATCTATTTTGTGCGCATTTAATTTCTACGAATGTTTGTTTCTTCCTCTACCTCCAGGTAGAATGAAAATATAAGTTAAGTCTATGCCCTCTAATGTTACCCTGGATATACATTTATAAAATAGGTTTCATATGTCCAGCAGGTAAGATAGAGGAATCTCGAACTATCATCTCAGGTAATCTAGTTCTAGAACTACAATTATTAAATGTGCATCTTGACCGGTAACAGTATATTGTGATACCACTATCACATGAAAATATACAATATACATTATAAGATTAAAACACATAATTTAGTTAATATATACATATTCAAATAATCCAGTAGACGACTGTCCTTTTGATTATCAGTCGTAAGGGAACAGTACTCCACAGAAAACCCGGTGTGATTATTTTGTGCATGTTATGCATTGCGATTTGCTTGTTTTAGTGCAGTTCAAGAAGCAATTGAATTGACATGTAACTGTTGGCATAGCGGTAAATATATACAGAAATAGACCTAATCAAAGCTTAGGATTGCTTGTAAATGTCAAAGCACGGTTGGTAATGTGATGCGACATGCTTCTTGCAGCCGATGCACTCGGCAAAACTGAAATAACAGTGCTAACAAAAAAATAATACTAACCCCAATTCCTGCATGTTCTTCCAAGGATTTCAGAGGTTTCCCTGTTGAATAAGAATGTGCCAAAATTACTGAGTTTTTGCCCAAACGTTAGTTTCTCCATGGCGAATGTCCCAGCTGAAAATCCTGAGCAAGGAGATAGATCTAACCTTGACGAAGACCCGGATGATAAATGCGCAAGGACTTACTAGTCGATAATATATTTACGCGTTCATTTCTCTATCACGTGATAAGCAAGTCAGTGCTTATACTGAAAATTAGTCCCCTCCCCCCCGAAAAAAAAGTCTAGTATAAATAGTAAATATTTGTATAGGCTAAACAAAATAACACATAGATGATGGTTTTGTGTGTATATATTATATAATTTAATAATAATAAACTTGGAAGGCATTACCTATTAATAGACAGTGCACTTACATGAGCCGCTTCACACTTAATCAAATGTTAACTTTATTATAATTATTATTAAAGACATAATATCACAGTTGATAAACATGAATAATCGGACAAACGAATTTCGATCTGAGACTAATTACGCTTGATCTATCCACCCAAAAGTTGTTATTTAGTGATGTACTTATCCCCCAGCACTCGATAGTTATAAAACAAATCATATTTTATATTAAATTGGGGAACGTTCCGCTATTTATTTGGTCATTGAAGCATCTCTGTTCTAAGCACGAATGTGCGAGCAAACAGAGTTAGGCCGTTGGCCGTGTTTGATTTAAAGAGTCGCAGAAGGATTGCAGTGAAGATTTGTCAAACACACAGCGGTGGAAAGCTTTTTTAGAAGCACAAACATGATTTTATGTCTGTCAAGTGAATGTACTTTGCAGTTATAGCTAAAAACTAGTCCAAAACAACCATAAATATCTGTGATATTATGCCTTTAATAATAAATAGTAATAATAACAATTGTTGTTGTAATTATTAGTATTATTAGTGTTATTATAAGAAGTCAGTTTGTTTGTTTTAAAAATACGTTAATGAATTCAAGCTCGTGTATGTTCCGAATCGGTAAATATAAATCTAGTATAATATATAAATATGGCAAGTGCATCTAATATAGTCTAAATCACTTTCTTGTGTGTAAATATTATACAAATCATTGTTGGCATTAGGACCTACATTTAGGGTAACATAATTACCATGCCGGTAATTGTTATTTGTTATAGGGTGTCTCACTTAGATTATAAGTTAGAAGGCATTATGCTGTAAATAGTCGAGGAAAATACAACAGAAGTCCTGATTTCTGTCGTATTTTCCTTAACTATTGATGATGCATAATTATGTAGTTATATATATTTAACACATTAATTAATTTTGGTGTAGTTTAATATAGCTGATATGACATTGCACCAGTGTAGGCATACTTTTAATTACTAATTATAAATTAGCAGTAATATATGTTCTGTAGTACTTTACGAACATAGACATATTATTATATCATATCAACTTTATCATAGATGTGATATCACTTCTTCATACCTACCTACTTCTCCACCTCTCTCTCTATATATATATCTCATCTCTCTCTCTCTCTCTCTCTCTCTCTCTCTCTCTCTCTCTCTCTCTCTCTCTCTCTCTCACACACACACACACAC
>JAVCKX010049208.1:0-13876 GCA_034780695.1 Lepetodrilus gordensis | reverse complement strand
GAAATTTCTGGATATGAAATCTGAGACATATTCTGCTGCTAAACCCTTTCTGTTACAACGAAGGGGAGAATGTATTCTCAGATACGGTGTCATTTTTGTTTTTGTTTCGGTTTAAATTTGTGACATTGCTGGTACACCCTGGGATAGCTGGTATAGATCCATGACTGAGTGATGAACACAGACATCTCAGAGTCGACTCAAGAAATATTAGCATTGGTCTCTGGCGATTGATTTATCTGGGTCACGGTGCCCTACAGACTTTGGGTGGTATGCTCTGAAAGGTTAAGCCCTTCAGTTGAGATTCAGCTTTGGCATATCATTTCCATTGGTAAAACAGCAACATGAGTAGCACGAATTACCTCAAGGATTTGTTTGTATCTTGCACACTTGTTTTGTCAGACATGCCCATCAGATCGATGGTAGTGTTAAATATTGTTAGCAATACTTTTCTAACTTTCAAATTGTATTACCTACGGCTGAGAGGAGAGTCAGTTGAAGGAGATGTGTCAATATACAGGCTCTACTGGGAAAATCTTTCAGCAATTTGTCAGATATGTTTAGGAAGAACAGCATAAACTAATAGCCAGCATCATCTGTCATCCAGAATGGTGTGCAAGCATTTTCTACTCTAATAGTGTTCATGTCAAAGTCAAGGCAACCAACTGAAAAACAGATGTTAAAATCAATACAAATTGGTTGTATACAAAGCCTTCTATATTGTTGAATCGTATCTTGAATGCACACAGCCAATAATATTTTATGAAGACATTAATCTTCTTATAGGTTATGTACACATGGAAAATTGCCTTGGACATAAATGAAAGCTAGAATTTGACATTCTTGCACTTGTAAGTTCATAATTGTTTCATATGCTAGGACGGATCAAAGCTGCGTTCCTTTGCTCAGTTTCTGGTGCCAAACTTACACCTCAGACGACACAGCTACAGTTCTACTCAGTGTGATGGATGCTTGCCTATTTGTGGATGCAGAGTCCGTATATCATTGCTAATGCTGGAGCGATTAATCTTAGAATTGGTTGACCAGTAGATCGACGCACTTCATACAATTGTTGATTGCGAAATCCATCAAAAATCGAGAATCTGAAATATGAATATATGTTCTTGAAATTAGACAGTTATTAATGTTCACTTAATCATGTTTATACTCTTCGCTGTGTCTGGTGCACTGACTGTACTGTTCCTCCATGCAGAAAGCTGGTAATATAACTGGCCCACGTGTTATTACTGTTAAACATTTAAGTCTACGCTTGTTGACAGTACGTTTGGAAAAATGTGTAGAACTGCAGATACAATTCTGATCGATTTTCCATCGATTGTAACCTAGTGGTTATCACAGATGTTTTAACCGATACCCAGCCCTAATTATTGCTGATGTATTGGGTTACATTCCTTACTCTGTGACTGCAGCCGAGTTCAAATAGGGATGTGGTGATCAATAGCAATTTTCTATTAATTTTGGAATCCTCTTTCGACTACCCACAGATTGCGCATGCACGTGTCAAAGGTGAAAGCACATTAGACATTACATGACGTAGTAGAGTATAATGGTATTAAGGTGCTTATCAGAATCACCTGAATACTTGTCAGTGGTTGTAACAAATACGTCACGCAAAATATATTATGAACACGCATTTCTAGCGCTACAGCTTTCACCTTTGACATATGCATCCTTATTCTGTGCGTATTCAAAACTTGAGCTGGCTTTTTGTGTAATCACACAGATGTGTGGATTTAATATTTAAAAAATATGTTTTCTTTATACGATGAGAGCTATTTTATAACCTGCAGTAGATGAGAAACACAACAATAAAGTATGCGTAGCCTATATGTACTTAGTTTACTAATAGTGTTATAGAATCATTGATCTTTGAACTTGGAGTATAGATTGGGGAAATAACCCCTTGTCCATATTACCACTGGTTGCCTAAATACATAATGTATTGTGAATCCTTAGGGAGTCCAGCTGCTCTTTGCTGTAGCATGGCGGTCAGCTTTGTCTCCTTCATCAGACACTGTTATACAGTCTCATCAGTCGTACAATTCTCCTCTCCTTCTCCAGTATTGTCCATGCTTGTGTTTTGCAATGTTTCTAGGGACAGCATCCAGGTCTTTGTCATTGATAAAGCGCAGCGCACATTAGTCAAGAATCGCCCAGTGGACATCTTAACATACAGCTCGCGGGGACCCATATGGTAATTGATATACTTGGTGCTAAGCCCAGACTAATGCACTCGGCTTCAACATGGATTACTTCCACCGCTTCCTGCTATATGCTGTCAATATTTAAATACCGACACTAAACATTTTTTTTAAGGCATGGAAGGGATAACCTCTGACCCCGGGAAGAGCGAGGTCTCTGGAGACATGCTCATCACCACCCACTAGATCACTGGTGTTTCATCTCGCCCGGCACCGGAGAGAGGAACAAACCCATACTTTCAATACTGTAATTGAACAAAGCAATTCCCGGTATTGATTATCTATAGGCTTTGGGGGCCTCCTCACGTAGATGCAAGTAATCTGCTTGCAATATGTTTGAAAATTAAACGTTTAGATATTGTTCGGAAGCATGTATGCTGATCAGCAGGAGGATTACGGTGATATTGCGAGCAGAATGGCTTATGACATTTGATGGGGAATGACGCCTGATGGGTTTTGACATCTGATTACTTGCTTGAAATGAATGGCTGTTGTTTCTACACGTCTGACACTTGCATCTTTATTTGGCAAATTACACATTCGCCTTGTATGTTGTGGAAGACCGATACACATTTCTGGCAGTGTCTCACATGATAGCTGGTGTATTTCACATCCTGTAGTAGTAGAAAACGGAAATAGTAAGTGTGTATGTGTAGTGTACAGTTAACTCTATCAAATCGTCTATTCTACCCTATGGCTCTTTCATTAGGTCTTCACTTTAGCCTATCTGTTGTCTTGTCTAACCAAAACTGGATTTATAGGAGATCTCTATAATATTGTTTGCAAAATGAAAATAAATCCATACTAACGCTTGTATTGGAGTTACATAGTTACTAATCAAAGTCAAGAATCAGGACTTATTCAAACTAACCATGCTCCTTCTTACAGAGCTGGAGGGAAAGTAAGAGAACAATCAGGATCATCAAACCTACCACTAATTTTTAACTTGTTATCCGGTGTCAAGCTAAAGTTCAATGAGCCCAATTTTGATAATAATAAGAGGAAAAACCTTCAGAATTTAATTTCACTTTAGTAGTCACACTAATGAAGTCTCATTATTATAATCATCATTCCAGTGTATCTTGGTGTTACATTTTGTGCTTTAATTATTTGTTCGACAATTTTGTTAATTTGTACTGGATGTCACCATATGCCTTAAGAGTTATTCATAGAACGACTGTAATGCTTGTAACTGGCTATAAATATAATAATGATGTATGACTCTCATAAGTTCTGTGGAATATCGGCAACCCTACCATGTTCCTTCTCCTAAGAGCAAGAGTTCATAATCAACGTTACATCGCCAAACCTGCTATGCCCTTTCATAAATAACCAATTGTTTTGGGCTTTCTTCCCACCTGGGTTCATAAAACCCAGAGCAATGCTTCCTTCCCACTTTATCCCTTGAATGATGATAGTCTCTAGTAAATGTTCTCCATCTATCCATGTAAGATAATAGTATGTCAATCTCATATCCTGCATTTTATCGTTATTCAGACTAGTAGGTTTTATACAGTGCAATCCAATTATTCACTCACTCTGCCAAAAACATTGGGATTTATCAGTTGACAATGGCACTTTGAACCCCGGCCACAAGTCTAGACTTCTTTCCACAAGCCATATAGTGCACCTCTGTAAAACCAGGTCTGTAACCATGGTAACATTCAGAGACAGGTTTTCAAGCTATGTTAGAAATACATGCTTTACTGCAAATATGGCAATTATGCTAAATTCTTCTGCACAAGTATTCAAATTGCTGAATAGCTGTGAATAATCTTTTAATCACAACCTCTGTGGGCGCTATCTTCCAGTACAGCGGTGCCCGCGCCACGGATAGGATTCAAATGGACATGCACTGAGTAGTATCTATGCAGTGGGTGCAATATAAAGTCCACAAATGATTAATGTCATAATATCCTTACCGTATATCGTGGGTCATAGGCCCATACTGGGATATAAGCCCACTAATATTCTAATCTGACACCTCCAAATTGTGGATAGTCCAGTGTCCTGCGGTATAGCATGGAAAGTTGCCAAACCAATCGTGTCTGGTACCAACACTATTTTTTTTTTGCTTTGTTCATTAACAGAAGTTTACTTTTCTTTCGCTCTAATGAATTTTGGGGATTGTCTTTTCTTCTGGCAATTGAAATGGAATAAAATATCTTTGGGTTTCATTCCTGAAAGTGACATTATGGTGCAGACATCTAGAAGTTGTACACTGTTTTTCATGTTTAATAATCGTCACGAATGAGTGAAAGATTCCTGCAGCAACGTTAAACTCTATATTCACTCACTCACTCGTATCTAATAGCTGCGAATGAGTACATATTTAACCCTCTTCCTGTTGGATTAGACACAGGTACTGTTCTTTGGCATGAAGAGGGTTAAGTTAAGTTCCATCCCTGATCTACTTCCCTGTACATCTAACTTGACTGTCACTGTGTTGTCTCTGTCAGCTGATGGTGGACCACCTGAGCCAGATGGTCACACACAAGACCTTCCGCTTGCTGACCCCACTGCTGCTCTTCACTGGACTCCAGCAAGGCTTCATGTACTCTGACTTCAATCAGGTGAGACACAACTCTAGACATTTACATTTCAATCAGGTGAGAAACTGTCCATGTTCATTGTTCGATTTAATAGTAGGTCCGGGAGTCTTTTGAAAAGCTGCAATGTTAAAGGTATCTGTGTGACCCCCTGAAAATTACAGATTTTACCACCATTAACATTGGGCCTATGGAAAATGACCCTCTTATTATTTTCTATATTTCGAACACTAATGTTTATGCTTGCTCTAAATTGCTTATTGTACACCGCACCAATTCTCATCAGTCAACTGCCAATGGGCCGATTGTCAGCGCTGTCTGAGATGGTGTCGCGACGGAAAATCAGTGAGATTCCTATGATTTCAGCATATTCAAAAAATAAATCTTGAATACTTGTTAGCAAGACTGGCTACTGTTGACCAATCATATTCCTTCATTTTGTCATCAAATTTAACTATTAATGTATATATTAGCGATGACCGTCTCGTTTGTGTATGATCCCTCAGTTGGCCGATTTCTTGTTGATTCTCGTCAACCCGACTACAGAAAAAACAGTCAGGTCTTGGGTAGTTGGGCCGGTGTATGCCAGTATGGCTAGCATAAAGTTTCTACGCTCACCGTATGCCTATGATACTGTATGTCTGTTCCAGCACTATGTAACGTGCACTCTGGGGGAGGAGTATGTGGGCTACACTATGATCACTATGGGCATTGCCAGCATGCTGGGCTCCATCCTGGTGGCGCTCAGTGGTAAGCGGATCCCCAGGGAGGTGGTGCTGGGATTCGGGGGCATCATGCACATCGCTCTCATGATCGGCTTCCTCATCTGGATCCCCGACCGCCGCCCGTACCTGTTCTTCATCCTGGCAGCAGCCTGGGGAGTCTGTGACGCCATCTGGCAGACCCAGTGCAACAGTAAGTAGCTCTTCATCAACTGTAGGTAGCTCTTGATAAACTATAGGTAGCTCTTCATCAACTGTAGGTAGCTCTTGATGGATTGTAGGTAGCTCTTAAAACTGTATGTAGTTCTTGATGAATTGTAGGTAGCTCTTGATTAACTGTAGGTAGCTCTTTATGAATTGTAGTTAGCTCTTGATGAACTGTAGGTAGCTCTTTATGAACTGTAGGTAGCTCTTGATGAATTGTATGTAGCTCTTGATGAGCTGTAGGTAGCTCTTGATGAATTTTAGGTAGCTATTGAAACTGTAGGTAGCTCTTGATAAACTAGATAGCTTTTATGAACTGTAGGTAGCTCTTGATGAATTGTATGTAGCTCTTGATGAACTATAGGTAGCTCTTGATCCAAGAGCTGCCTACAGTTGATCAAGAGCTACCTACAGTTGATCAAGAGCTGCCTACAGTTGATCAAGAGCTGCCTACAGTTGATCAAGAGCTACCTACACCCGATCAAGAGCTACCTACAGTTCACCAAGAGCTACATACAATTAATCAAGAGCTACCTACAGTTCATAAAAAGCTATCTAGTTAAAATTCATCAAGAGCTACCTACAGCTCATCAAGAGCTACCAATATTATATTGGACCATAAAATATGGCATGTCTTAATACAGGACATTGTGACTGACATGTTGATGTAAATCAGAGTGAACGACAGAGTCCTTGATGACCTCTGACATGTTCTGACGTTCTGTTCCAGCTCTGATCTGTCTGACGTGCATGGACGAGCCCGACATAGCATTCGCCAACTACCGCCTGCTCCAGAGTGTGGGCCTGACCATGTCCTTCGGCTTCGGCACGTTCATGTGTGTGTCGGCCAAGTTGTACGTGCTGATGACGTTACTGGTAGTGTCCATCATGTGCTACGTCCTCGCCGAGTACCGCGTCAGACAGGTGGACGAGGACGACGTATTCGAGGAACAGACTTGAGGACGTGACGACCGATGTAAATAACCCGAGGCTGTCGTTGTACTCTGACTTTACTCGAAGCCCTCAGCTGGTGTCGGATGGGATGTTCAGTTCGTCTGATAAAGTGTGTCAAGAAAAAAGTGTGTCAAGAAAAGATGAATATATGCATTTTGTGTTCCAAATCTGACACTTATTCTGAGATGCCATGGTTTTTTTTGTGCTGTGAACTGAGAAGCTGGGGATGCTACATGTTTCTATGGTTACCGTATGTATGTTACTATTTGTACAAATCTATGGCCCATAACTGGAGGTGGTTCCGATGTTCAAAACAGGGACCCTACTAGCACAATGCTTCATAAACTAAACAGTTGTGTCATAAAACCGTATAACGTTTGAACAACTGTTAACTGTTAGATGACTAATGGATTCCGAGTGTTCATAATGTATTTGGAACATAATGCACTTCAAGGACAATCATATAAACGCCAGGGATATCCATAGAAGACATTGCTAGTGTGTGACATAGTTAAGAAATACCAGACATGAGTGGAACTGGGACTAGGAAATCCTGGCAGTTTCTCCTACCACCAAGCTGATCTGGTGTGGTGTGGTGTGGTGTGGGATGACCGTCGTACAGTTGACAGTGGTTATTCACATGCTATTCCAAGCCATACTGACACTGGCGCCATTGACTGACTGAATGTATGAATCCTGTAATTATGTACGGTATGTCTGTTGAAGAGAGCTGTCCTGGAAGGTGCTCCAATAAGTTGTTTTTATCACATGTTTGTACCATCAGATGAGAGTGACTATTGAGAGTTTATATGTTTCAAGAAAGCAGATTTTGTTTTTGTAAACGGATATAATAATTGCATTCAAATGGTGGTAATGCAATGCCATGTAATTTATCAACAAACTGTTGTTATTATTTGTATGGACATAATCTGAAAATATGTATTGTTATTATTGTTGTTGTTGTTATTATTATGATTATGATTATGATTATGATTATTATTATTATAATATTATTATTGCTATCAGTAGTTATATATTTAATTTCTGTAAGTTTTTATTAAGTTTGTTGATGTCAAGTGAAAGTAGTAGCAACAAACACCTACTTGGCATATCCTCTTCATGTGGCTTTCATTGTGCTAGACGACGCAAATACTTGGAATGGTGATGAATTATATATTTATTAACGAGAAACTACATGTGTCTTCCTCTCTCCCTGTATGTGCACACTGTAAGAACCTGTCTAGTTTTCTGTCACTACTCAACTAGGTCCTTTTCAGAACCAGCCAACGCTCAATATGTTGTGTGATAGCCTATGACAGGTAATTGACCAACATTCTATTTGTACTACATTTCCATTCTGTGCATTAGACCCACTATGTAGAGACACAATGATCATCTGTGTGTGCTATACTGTGCATAGACTTTTTGAAGAGTACATAATGGAGACTATTCTGCAATAGATGGACATTCCCATATGGACAGCATTGGGTACTAGTATATGGGACCAAAGAGAACAATGCTACCAATAGTGTTAGTACTCTGGATGCTGGTGCCTGTCTTCATGTCAAAATGTATGATAATCCTCTCTTACTATCAGAATCATTGTATGGAAAACTGTCAGTTATCCAGCAAGCAGGTATCAATAGTTTTATTGAACACTGTTTCATCCTTAATGTATATTTATTTATTTGATATGGAACAACTGTTTCATATGTTAGATATATCTCATTTCTCTATTTATTAATTCATTTATTTATCCATCTTTGGAATTACTTTAATCCAATGTTGATTCTCATTACTGTATGTCTTGTATTTTTTAAAGTTACTTTAAATTTGTGTGTATGATATGCCATGTTCTTGTTATAGCCAAAGACAAATACTGAATGAGCATTAGTCTATATTTGGGATATTGTGCTGAACTGGTCCAAATATGACCTGATCTGTTAATAGTATTTTAATACAATTTACTGAGACACAACTGAACACAATGAACACATTTAACTGAACACATGACATTATTTTAAACTAAATTCTATTTCTCCTATTTATTCTTGCAATGATCGTGATATTTTCATTCTTTAATTATTGGAGACACTGTACCACACTGTACTATCTCTTAATGAGAGAATATGCAAAGCATACAGTAGTAATGTTTGTATGTCTATGATCATGATGATACCAGACCTAGTTAACATTTTAACTCACATTTCCCAAACACAGAATAGATCTAGGTTTATTGGTTTATGCAGTAAGCATGGTAATGACTGGGATTGTTAATAGTAAGTGTGGCTGTTCTACCGATCGTCCCTTGGATAATTATATTTATTATTGTTCAATGTATGTGTTTAACCCTCCTAGAGTAAGCCAAAATACTGTTTGAGGTCAACTTATCAGAGAGAAAGTTAACATGTATAAAATCTCAATAATATTAGAAATGATATTGAAGGATGTTACTGCATATCTAAGTTAACTTTCTCTCTTTCTTTCTTTCTTTTTGTATTGAATAATGTGTGTGGCACACTGTCTTTCAACACTAATTTCCTTTCTTTTAATTGCATGTATCCTGCTTCTTCACTTTATTTCATCAGAGTTTGATTGTTAAGATTGCAGGTTGGTTTCTGCTGTATTTTGCAAGGATATCACTGTTCCCTATCTTATCTTCACTGTGACATGACGCTTGTTGACCAGCTAGCCCTCTGTAGCCCCAGGTATACATGTATGTACATACAAGTCCCAGGAATACATGTTCATAGGAGACATGTTGTGCTAAGGACTTCCTCCACCGTAACACTGCATGTAGGTAGGTGACGACATCACTCACCTCATAACATGTACTTCTTTCTGTGCGCAATAAATCAACATACTCCTTGTTTCTTTCTGGTTACTTTCTTCCATGGTCTTGCAGGGATCAATCTTAACACTAGCCCGAACCCGTTCTCACAATGTTATAGGTATCCTAAGGACTAGTAGAAATTTACGGTTTTGTAACAAATTTGTTATTTGAATCATTATTCGGGCTACTAGCTTTGAAAGGTAAAGTTCTATCCCTGTCTTGGCTAGGTGTTCTAGGCTCCGTTCCTTTCAGCTGTTCTCAGACAGACAGGTGACGTCACTCCAGTGCGCTGTACCGGGTGAAAGGAACAACTCGCACAAGCAAGATGGCAGCAAGGAGTTGCCTTAGATGTGGTGACGTCAATGTACTTTCCTGTGCGGTCTGCTGCACCACCTTGCCAGTGAGTACAGACCACACAGTATGCGAGATGTTCCATTGACAGAATTGTCTGTCCGGAGTACTCCGAACATTTCACACAGCTGAAGGTAACGGGACCCTAGTTTCAATGGCATCGAAAGGTACCGTATATCTATACATTGTTAGAACAAATGCATCTAGTAATGAATGGTATTCTGAATGTGATAGAACCTCTTGAATCGCCACATCATGATTCTACTTACATCATGTGCATTATGGTGTCTGCCTGTTTACCATATATTTAGTTAACCATTCATATAACTGACATTACATAATGTATACCAATGTAGTGGAGAAAGCCTCTGGCTGCAGTGCCAGACTAATAGTACTGACCACCCATGATGTTAACTTTCCTGAGAGAAGTCCCATTACTATAATATAAAATACAGCTTACTGAAGGATAATACTGCCAGACAAGACCGGCTTGTAACAAGTACTATATAATCTTGTGCTACTACTAGTGCTGTGTAATAGTGGTACTTGTTGGTTAATACCACATGGCTAAGAGACGTTCTGTGTATGACACACAAAGCCACTCGGCCGTCCATGGGAATGATCCGAACTCGAGACAAGTATATCTAGCACACGTCAGGAGTGGCGGAAAGTAAGTGAATGGACACAAACATGGGATTTTACAGAAATTGGCCATAACCAATCTCGTTTCTTGACTGGCGATTCCACGACTTAACATGATCCGCGTGGCCTGGCATAGGTCAGAAGCAACCCCAATTATGTTTGTGTTGCCTGAGACCACCACCAATGCAATCTACACTGAAGTAACGAAGACCTCAGAGTACAGAGCACTTGCTCGTGCCCCAGTCCCAATTCATTTAATGAGTTCAAGTCCGCGATATCTCTCTTAACTTCATTGATTAACTCGGCTCTTCGGGTGATTGGTGTTGCTTGGTAAACTTTCTGTGTGTGATATAGGTTTTATCTACACTAGACAAAGTGTAGAATTGCATTGGCGGGTTCACACTTTACTTACGCATGATAGTCAGTGACCAGATTCCACTTTCTCTGACAGTCTCGTACTAATAATTTGGTTATGGGTTAAAAGGTCAGATACAAACCAATAATTACAAGTGTCAATTTCATAGTAGTGCTAGGAAGTTACCAACATTAGATAGATAGGCTGTAATCTCAACACCCACCATATATCATAATCAAAAACAGAAATAGCTGAATATGGTCTTCCGGGTTCCATGTAAAATGACACATTATTTGAACTAACCTCATATTTCATGTCGATAAGTTAGAAGGTTATGAAAGGTTCATTTTAGATATCTATAAACACGAATAGAAGGACTACAAAAATATTTTAAACTGCAATCTCAGCCACATATATAAAATAGCATACTAGTATGTGATTGTACTGTCATTTCAAGTTAACCAACCTAAGTTTGATTTTATTATTGACAACTTGAGAGGAATCAATGTCTCTGACAGAACTAAGTTTACAAAAGCCATTCTCTCGTAGACACTTTGAAGACACTATATCTTATATAGAGGATGGCATGATTCAATATTCAGCAAATATTGGCCTCCTTTCCATATCCTGGAGGAATGGCCATAATAATACTACAAAACAAAAAATGCGGGGATAGAACTTTACATTTCAAAGCTACTAGTCTGCATAATGTTTCAAATAACAAATTAGTCCTTAGGATACCTTTAACATTGTGAGAAAGGGTTCGGGCTAGTTAAGTGGGCTAGTGTTGATTGATCCCTGATTTAATGCCAGAGCAAGTGTTCTGTATAGGAATAAAAAAAAAAAGATTTTAATATGTTAATATTGAGTAAGTTTCAAGTAAAATCTATGTAAGTTAATTCTGTTACATACAAGTTACAAGACTGAACACTCACAGGATGCTATATAATACATGTGGTATTCAACCTGCGTTAATGTTCAGTTATACTGTCTTTATCGTTAACCAACAATTGTTGTTTGTTGTTTTTTATTTGTTGTCATTACAGTGTGATATCTGGACTACTAGAGTAATTCCAACAATCAATATTCAAAGTGAATATTCCAAATAACTTGATTGTTATTAATTTCTCAAGCTTAGATTTTATTATGCAATTCCGAAAACAAAAGTTTTGTATGCAGAATGGATTTTCTCTTTCATCTTGAAATGGCTTATTTTGATTGCCATCTATAGAACGCTGCCATCACCCAGCACACATTTCCGTGTCAGACACATTCTGCAAGCTGGCCTAACTGTCATGCCTGAGATGTTCTCCGCAGACTGTTACAACTACACGACACTCTGCAGACTGCTACAACTACAAGACACTCACTGTATTATGTGTTGGCCAACAGTAACAAATGTGAAACCAAATTCCTTAATGGCAAGATTCGATTTCCTGGTATTTCGGTCAGAGCTGACGCAAATGGACTAACTCGTGCCCGCGTATAACGAGCATCCATCATCCCTGGTCAACAATATTATACCATTAGAAAATCTAATTCCCGGCCAGACGCCTATGTTTTCTAGCCCAAATCCAGGATTACTTTCAAGCGTATGGTAAATTGAGATTCCAGATTCCTAATTTAGCTCTACTGAGATTATTATGTGTTGGTTGAACTATGCAGATCTCGGATTCCATGTGATAGGGGTCATCAAAGATACACCTGGGGTCTGGCTCATAACAAATAATACCAATATCAGCAGAAATTTAAAGCCATCCACACATTGACATGCTTAATGTAATTTATCACCACTGAGTTGAAGCTACATGTATTTGAAAATAATATTGATCATTAACAATCGATCTTCCAACTAATTAGAATCGACAATAAACTGCGGCTTTTACTTAGATGTTCATTACAGAGTCTAGGATTTTGAATAGATTAATTTACTTCATAGATCAATATTTTCCAATGTCGTGTGTTGGAAGTTCAGAATACATTTTATCGTTATATGAGTTCCATTACCGATATACACCCGCTGTTTATCTACATGATCCATGGAGACTTTGGTTTTTAAAATTGTGGTTTAGATCAATTTTCAAGATTATTTCGCTTATATCACGGCTTATCAGTTTTAGGGCAGGAGAAAACCTGTAACATCCATAGCACTGAATGTTGTAAAGCTGCAAGCACCGGCTGGTACTGATAACTGCATTGCCTCTGTAGAGAACTGCACTTCCTGTCATGATCGCGGCAAAAAGGAAACTTTTGCGAACATTGATACTGGGCTCCCTGAACCTTTGTCTCTGAACTCCAAACATCTACCATTGCTTTACCACCAGCCCTTCCATGGAGACTTGTTAATGTCATGATTAGGTTTAATACTGTAAATCATGAAATTAATGCATCACTAATTTAATGCAACCTCTAGATTTTAGACATAAATGCGACACCAATAAAATGCGAATGGCCATGTCTCCATACATGTTTTCCTCCAAGTCTTATCTTTAACGTGCAGCAATTAAATGCGACAATACGGCAGTCGCATTTTTCGCATTAATATTCTGCGCGCATTAATTTCATGATTTACAGTATATCATTTCTCTTTTTCTAGTATGAGAACTGCTACAGCATTTAAATTAAATTGATCTTCAAAAGTCCAGTATTCCAATATCCCCCCTCACTGCTTGCAGACACAGAAACGTGAGAGAAGTGTTCAGGGTTCATGTATGTGATGTTTCTGGCAATAGCTACTGCTGTTGAATACTGGAGTCAATATATTAAGTATCTGAATGGGTCTGGTATCCTCTAGAACAAACAGAGTGTTGTGAGGGGTCTGGCATCCTAGTGTTGTGAGGGGTCTGGCATCCTCTAAGACAGACAGAGTGTTGTGAGGGGTCTGGCATCCTCTAGAACAGACAGTGTTGTGAGGGGTCTGGCATCCTCTAGAACAGACAGAGTGTTGTGAGGGGTCTGGCATCCTCTAGAACAGACAGAGTGTTGTGAGGGGTCTGGCATCCTCTAGAACAGACAGTGTTGTGAGGGGTCTGGCATCCTCTAGAACA
>JAVCKX010048879.1:0-13881 GCA_034780695.1 Lepetodrilus gordensis | reverse complement strand
CTCTGGCTAATTCCTTCAATGTTGTGCATTACATACCGCAAACACCCTCGGGTCGTGTGTTATCCATCATATAACATGGTGCCGACGGACAAAGGATGAGAACTGCATTCCTACAGTACCAAAATCGTGTCAGAAAGGAATTTTCGCAAATCGGCTCAGCTGCCGGGATGAAATTTGAACCTGGGGATTCTACCACTACGTCATCACCCGCCCTGTGCATCACTGATGAATAGCGATCACATTGGAAATGTAACATCCACAAACATTAATGCCGGGTTTCGTCGCAAATGGGTGAAAGATTCCCGCAGCGACGTTAAACTCTATATTCACTCACTCACTAATGCCGGGTTCCTGGAGCACGTTCCAATTTGGCTCCAAATTCGTTTTATGATTTCTGTAAATATGTACTGTAAATCATGAAATAATGAATCACTAATTTAAAGCGACCTAGATTTTAGATGTAAATACGACACCAATAAAATGCGAACAGCCATGTCACCATACATGTTTTCCTCCAAGTCTTACTGTTGACGCGCAACAATTAAATACGGAGGTCGCATTTTTCGCAATAATTTCATGATTTACAGTAGGTTCATTGCCACACTGATAGCAGTGCCTTGATCAATATTCAAACATGATTGACAAGTAAAACAAAACTTGGTAATATATTATTAATTGTTCATTTTATTTCATTCTTTACAAGTTCTACAAACCAACATAGCATCGATCCTGCAGTTTTAAAATAGTCAACAAGTAACAAAAGTATTTTTTTCTAAGAAGCAGGAATCAGTTGAGTGAGAATAGGATAAAATAATAATTTCAGAGCATGTTTTCAGGAAAACTGTCCATGGTAACATGATTATCATGAAATACACTACTTTTGGAAATTGATTTACATGCAATTCTACACATTATTAAATTGATTCTGGACTTTCTCTACAAATGATTATTCGAAACTTAGATCATATATACAATTACTGTAAAAATTATTATCAATTTTGAAAGAACAAGGTTTGATTTATAATAAAAACCAAAATTAAATAGTAAAATAATAATAATAATAATTCAAAAGTCAAATCCCGACAAGATTAATTTGTTTCAAGAACATCAAATTATATTACACAATTTAATCACTAAATTTAACCTCCCACCTGCTACAAGCAACCAGAAATGCCCTACAGAGCAGTGATTGTTAACAGGAGAATGTTAAAACTAGTCAACAAACAGGCATGATCAAATCCTACCTATAGTTGCCCACAGAAGCACATTGACCTGAGAATGTTGGTGTATTTGTTACGTTTGTCAGT
Source organism: Lepetodrilus gordensis (assembly GCA_034780695.1). Taxonomy (NCBI): domain Eukaryota; kingdom Metazoa; phylum Mollusca; class Gastropoda; order Lepetellida; family Lepetodrilidae; genus Lepetodrilus; species Lepetodrilus gordensis. Next base: position 12,574 of record JAVCKX010048879.1, on the reverse strand, counting down.
ACAATACTGGTGTAAATGTCGTAGGGTTTCTAGCATGACAGAGAAAGAATGACAGATGTGCGAACGTATCTGTACCTATGGATTTCTAACGGCTGCCAAACAATTGACGATTACCGAAATGCTGTTCACAATAACTTAATTAACCTACACACAACTTCCTCTTCCTGGTGCAGTATTCAAATGGATCCAGTTTATGATCATCCTCGCACCACAGCGGTACTTTATTGCACTCACGACTTCTTCCCATGTTGTACCTGTGGCACACATCTAGTGAGAAACTAATGAAATCATTTCCCCCCACCCAATGGATTTGCCGTAAAAATCTATCCAATGAAATAGATATTATGGTATCTTTGTTGTATTTATAGTTCTGGAACTGCTGGACAAGTTTCTGGCTAGGGGTACAACATGGAACGAGTCCCAAGTGCAATAAACTACTGCTGTGGTGCAAGGATGGTTTGTGGTATGAAATGTTTCTTTTAATGCAGTGGATTGAATTAACCCGTATGCAAATATTTGAGCAGGAATATTTCAAGTGTTCATCTACTTTTAAGAGTTAATCCTGTTTATTAACACTCTTTAACACGAAGCATTATCCGGACAACACAAGTAGTTTGTTCACTGTACATATAGCGGCAAAGCTATGGAAAATTTGTTCATGCAAGGACCATCTAGAAAGGAAGCCTAAAATTAGCTGCACTTTCTTCATTAAATACACATGTACATATTCATACACTATCGACACTATGATACATTGTTGATGGATTTAAACTGTTCATGCGACATGACTTTTGTCAATACTGGATGGCTAAACACGAATATATACACAGACCTTACAACAGACGATCCAGAGTCGTACAATCAATTCAGACTACAGGGCTGTGCTCTAGTATCGAGTCCAGTGCAGAAAATTCTAATCAAACAACCAAGAACACAACACTTGAGTTGCCCACCAACACGCAAACGTACTCCCCAATTCCCTGGGGTCAACGTTAGTTGCGACGCCAAAACAGTGCGCTATTCTGATTGGTCAGTATTACCGTTGACACTCGTGTTGTGTTCTCGGTTGCAAGTAGCACTCGACTTGACTTTCAAGAGTTCCCCAAACAAATTCAGCTTAGGAATGTCAGTCTGCTCATCGTATTGCACTCAATACTCATCAACTAGGTTTCTAAATATTGGCCCAATTCATCCCATTGTAATTTGGTACTCTTCCGCCAAATATCAGCAGCTATTTACGGTTTTAACACTATTTACGGTTTTAACAATGTTACCAACACAGTTATTATACAATTTTACATGGTTTGTGCTAGTAAATGGAAAATTAATTTGCAAGTTATAAATTACATCCTACATTACATAGTTACATAGTTTGTTTTATTTCAATTTGAATGCAGTTCAATGTTTAGGTAATGGCAACTGTTTGGAGATCTACTGATAGCTTTCTTTCTCTCTGTTTTATGAATGTACCCAGCAGCTTAGCTTGATAAACACAAATGCAAGATATTTGAGAAACAAGGAAACTTGTATACTTAACACTAATTCAATAAGGCAGTGAATTATTGTGAGCATCTTTCACCAATACGCACCAATTAATACTCTTCAGTCACATAAAGATAATTTTTCTTAAATATTTCAAATTCAGAATGAAAATTTGATTAACGAATACCTATTTTGAACAAGTTGCATCATATTTGTGCAAACGAAAATTAATTTCTTATTTCAAATTCAAAGTCATTGTATACAAACTTTGGCCATGGTTCATACTGCTGAAAAGCAAGGCACCCAAAATATAAAAAATAAAATAAATGGTCGTCATAGTTCAATTAATTCCAACATGCAATTACTTAAAAAATATACTTATCACAAAGCTAGTTGACATTAATGTAAATCAGCCAACGAGTATTTCGTGGTGTCCAATCAAAATCATTGAGTTAACATAACAGAACAGAAAGAAACAGGAAAACTCAGCAAGATCTTATATTGTTCAGCATAACACACGTGAATATGGGATTAAATATATCTCTTAACCCTCTCCCTGCTGGAGTAGACACGGATACTGCTCTTATGTCATCTACGATTGCCTCCAGCAAGGGGAGAGTCAAGTTTCGTTACACAGAGTATTGCGACAGTGTCCATCATTTCAAACTGTTCTATTGCAGCGATCTGGACATTCTTATTTAATCCTTCATCATATGATGGGTGAATGAATGAATTAGTGCTTTACGTCAGTGGGAATATTTCACGTGATGATCATACAATGGGACTTCTGTGTACTTAACATGGAAAATACACTCGCTCCAGTATCTGGCATTTAATAATACATGGATAATGAATAATTTACAAATATGAATGTGACAAGACGATGTTACAGATGACATGACTGACAGACCAGCGAATGGAATTTAAACATGTTCCGTATTACTAGGATTTACAATACAGGCATTCTTACAATGAGGATAGTTTTGTCATTTACCAGGTAGACCAAAATATTATTTCACGAGGCTCTCTTACCCACTATGAGGCCATAGCGCTCTCGCAGAAGCACAATGCCCATTTATAGATCGCTAGTCTCGTAGTAGACGAGAGCTTGGTGAAACAACACCCAGTGCGGTTTTCATTTAATATCACATCTTAATGGAAGTCTGGAACATGCACATTATTCCTGCAGATCGGTAAATGACCGTACACATGGTCAGCTTTCCTGTGGAGGTGAATTTTGATCAACGTAGTCAATATATCTAAAGATCAAAGTCGATCACCAAGTTTGAAAACTGATCGTCATCGTCACTGTCGTCAAACATTGGCGCGACCGGGAGGCCTCCTTTGAGGTTTGTATCGGGGAGTGCTGTGTTCCCAGAGTGTTTCTTCGACCGGGACTTCCCCTTTCCGCTACCCGAGTTCACCCGTGGCCTTTTCACATCCTCTTTGTGCCCGTTGTCGCTCTCCGTCGGCAGGTTGGCGCGAATGTTGGCCTTGCGCGCAGAGTTCACCACAGTCTTTTTCCTCTGCTGGGGAGCATTCCTGCCCATGTTTCCCACGTGCTGCTTTCGCTCGATAGTCATTCCCGACTGGGCGGGGTTCAGCGTGGGTTGCGCGCCGTCAGTTTCCCTGGAAATTGAATCTGCCGAGGATCGCCCGTTTTCGGACGCGTCGGTTTCAGTCTTAACACTTTTCTCCATATCCTCGTCTTCCAGGTCCTCCACGTTGGCCAAGTCCTTATCGTCTTTCACACTCTCTGCATAGGATTCACTCGCGGACGTTTCCGACAATGTGTCAATGGCACCGAGGGTTTTGCCCTCCAACATTTTGGCGTGGTCGCAACATATCAACACTCCGTCCACGTTGAAGACTTTGCCTTCTATGTGGCTGTTACAGTAGGAATTGGGACAGACGGAACACAACTTCTTTGCAAGTTTCCCGCAGTTGTCACAATGGTGCCACGGACATAGCCATTTCCCTGAAAAATACATTAATGACAGTTCGAGATCAGCTGTTCCATGCAATTAAAAATGTTGAGTATGTTAAAGTTCCGTGATTTTTATTTTATTTTATTTTATTTATTTGTTATTGTTTTTTGAATTGGGTGTTTAAAGTCACTTTTTAGAATCTTTCACTAATATCACGACATGTCAGTTTAGGGCAGGAGGAAACCCACAACATCCATAGCGCTGAATGTTGCAGTAAACTGGCGTCAGAAATGTATTTGAACCTGGAACCTTTGGCTCCGAAGTCCAACGTTCTACCATTGCGCTACATCCCGCCCCATTAAAAATTTAGAGCAGCCATTAAAAATAAATAATATAATAAAATAATATAAAATAATATAATAAAATAAATAATAAAATAAATAAGTAAATACACTTTAAAAAAAATAGATTTATAATTTCACTCTGCCTTTTGGCACAGGACATCAATCAATCTCTACAGCAACCAAACAGATAATAAACAGGCAAAGCGAGGTGCACTGACCGTGCGGAGGTTTGGCCAGGTTGAGGCACTGCAGGTGGTAAGACTTGGGGCAGTTGGACTTGTCGCACATGACTAGCTCTCCTCCCTCTCCGCACCGGAAACACTCATCCTCATGCTCCTTCTTCACCTCCAACTTCCTCTTCTTCCTCCTCTTCTTCTGATCCTTTGACTTCTTCTCGCTAGCCACAGCCGCTGCAGACTAATCAAAGAAAATAAGAAAAATTTAAATGCCATCACCAATTTTGAACTAAATTTGTTATTTTGTTAAAATCAGGGTTTAGAGTCGCTTTTAACATTCTTTCACTTATATCACGACTTAGTCAGGTTAGGGCAGGAGAAAACCTGCAAAATCCATAGCGCTGGCTGCAGTGAATCTTTCACCCATTTGCGACGACCACTTTCCCTGGACAGCAGAGAAGAAAATGGCGACATCAAGGATAACTGGCGACAGCAATGACAAGCACTTGCCAGTTCTACATAATCATTTACCTTTGGCCGGACTCCGAGAAATCCACTGCAGTTCTCTGACCCACATATACACGACTTCTTGTCATTGCCAAGACAGTCCAGATTGTAGTTAAACGTCAACTCAGAACCTGCAGGAAAAATAGAACTCCAATGAGAAGTCTTGTCGAAGATTTTTAAACTTCCATACATTTCATTACAGTAAACAAGATAACAATCAGTTGTCAATAAAAAATATTTTGCTCAACGTTCCATTGGCGAAATACCAAAATCTTCAATTGCATGTACGTGTAAATGTTATAAAACACAAGTTGGAGATCAACTTCATTAACAAATATTTTCTCTTAAATATCGAAAATATTATCTTTCATAAACTTTAATTCTTTCAAAGAGCATCCAATCATTGCTGGCTGCATGCCAATGCAGATACTCAAACTTCCACCACACTTTCACACAACTAAGTTGAAAGGAGATCATACCAGCTTTGACATCTTGAAGGGCAAACAGACCAACTCGTATATCTCCATTTACAGTCCACTTCTGTGTTTCACAGTTGGGTGAACAGGAATGATTCATGAAGCGCGACAGATTCCCCTTGGGACAGGCATCGATTATTCTGAAATAATTTTCAATATGATAAAGCAAACAATTCACAATATACATTCATTGATCAAATTGGTGCATTAAATTATAGCAGGAATATTCCACTCATATGCATTGATAATACACAAATTATTAGACTGATTTGTCGTTCGATGTTTCTGTGGAAATCTTTCATCCATATGTAACGATAGGTACAACTGAAAGAAGCAGTCGTCTCATGTATTCCAGATACATACAGAACCCCTATGAATAGATCAGAAAAGTTCTTAATAACTCGGGTCATGTGCGCAGCAAAATGTCAACTCTTTACGTAACAAAAATGTCAACACTCTACATAACAAAGCACAAATGATAATGTACCTATTCTTGTCCAACGTCAGCATGTAGAAATTGCTAATGTTGTCTTCGTGCGCCTTGGTCATCCTTCGCTTGCACTCTTCTTCATCGACAAGATCACCCACATACTCGTTGACAAACTGACCCTGAGACGGAAAAGACAAAAAAACAACATTTAGCATCGATGTAAAGAAAAAATATAATTATTTTTTAAATTGGTGTTATGTCGCTTTCAAGATTGTTTCACTTATATCACGACTTGTCAGTTTAGGGCGGGAGGAAAACCGCAACATCTGCAGCACTGAATAATGAGTAAACCTGAACATCGATACCCGGCTCCATGGGCAGGATGTGAACTAGGAACCTTTGGCTCTGGTCCAATGTTCAACCACTGCGCTACACCATCTGCATCAGCATTAAAATGTTTTAGTTTCACTGACATAATGTGTTGAGGGGGCCCCTATTTGCCCAATGCTAGTAGCATCTGTGGAAGTTGGCATCGAGAACAACCCAAAATCAAGGACGTACAAACCTTCTTGATGTCCATGAGGGTCTTCAGCCCCCAGCCCGTGGCGCCGGCCTTGAAGGACGTGGACTCCGGGTACTGCCGCTTCTGGAAACGCTGGTTCTGACACTTGTCGCCGGCGGGGCAGGTCTGTGGGTGGCACTCGTACATCAGGATGGTGTTCAGGCAGTTGGTCTCCTGCGAGCACGGGTTGCTCATGGCTGGCGTGCACTCGCATCTCGGGATGTCCCCCAGCTCTGCCTTGCGGATTATCACGTTCCCGATGGGAATATTGGTCTGAGAAAGAAAAATCAAAAGATGAACAAAGTGATGTTAATTCAGCCATTTTTCTTTGGCAACCAATGTGTAATGATTGAGCGATTTGTTGTTTAGCTGTCTCCCTGTTAGGCAGTCACTACTCCATAGGGCATCTCTGGCTGCCTTCAGCATGGAGAGTTCATGTTGTAGCAGGAATCTTTCACCTATACGTTACGTTAATTATTGCTGTACATCACAGCAGAAATCTTTCATCCATACAAGATGATCACCTATACGTGACAAATATTTGTTATGATTTTCAATGCTAGCTCCAATATTCCATTATTTCACCCATTTTTTTTATGTAACATTTATGGGAAACTTATTTATGTTAATAATATGGAAAGGTACTCTTGAACAGTACCAATTTCTTGCAACTATTGTAATTGATGTTGGTGTATCAAACATACCTTGATAAACTTGAACGCGGCTGGTTTCTTGTCATTTTTATCATGTTCTATCTGCTCCCGATTTTCCTTGGTTTGTTTCCAAATCTTGAAAGCTTCAGTAGCCTCTTTCACGCCTGAACACAACATTGCAAAATAAGACAAATATTCTTGATTTATTCCGCAGAAAATTGTCACATCTCATACATGCTATAATATTCAATGGCACAATAACCATTAATTAAAGGCAAATGGTATTAGAATTATTTTAATTTTTGAGGTTTGATACTATGGCCTTATGATTGGACATACCTTTAGCAAAGATCTTTGCGATCCCTTTTGTTGTTGAATCTCTACTTCCCTTATCTCCTTCTTGGAACAGGAATACTCTGTACACAGAATTAAAGAAAAATAAACATTAGGAAATTTGAAATTATGTTAAAAAAATTAACAATTTTATTTTATTTATTTTTAAATTGGGGTATGCATTAATTCGCTTTTCAAGCTTCCTTCACTTGTTTGTTTTATCCAATATATTATAAGTATATTTGGCTTGCACCAACAAAGACCAAAGATGCTTACCTGCCCTGGTACAGCCAGAAATAGTCCCTGGAACCGAGGAATTTGACTGGGAACTCGCCAACATCATGCACCTTCTCCTGGATATTTGTAGGGACGTTACGAGGATGGCAGATCTCACCAGGCCACCATCTGATGAAACAGACAGAAGAATGAACATTTTATGAAATCATTAAATTACAGGTTCAAAAGTTGTCCTATCTCTGATGGTTAGGTACAGGCACTACTACTCTTAGGAGTTTTTGGTTGCGTCCAGCATTAAGCTAGTTAAACATTTACAAATTTGTATTTACATTTACATCAGTCATCGCCACGATTGGTTGTCGATTGAATTCTTACTAAACGTCATCGCAGGAACCGTGTATGGTAATACTATTCCTTATGCAACATAAAGCTTGAATTCATTCCTGACAGAAATATTTCATCGACATTCAACGCACCTGTAATTGCCTAGCTTGACCCAGATGATGTCGCCGTACAGAGGTTTCTTGCCACTGCGACACGTGTGGCAGTACCAGCTACCCTGGGGGAAGTCGATCTTCAGACACTGGGCATGGAATGCTGCCGGACAACTCTCACAGCACAGCAATGTGCCACCTGCAAAACACAAACATTGGGTGTGGTAATTTTACTGTTACGAGTGATCGAGTTTTTGCTTATGTCGCAACAACAATCATTCACCAATATGCAAAGACTACTATAATTAATATTTGGACAAATATATCTTAATATAAATGTAAATAATATTTGACAAATATAATTATATTAACAAACAAAAATAATGTATTTACCTGTATGAATGATATTTTCATAAAAAAAAAATAACACATTTACAAATGTAAGCCCCAAAAAATATGTTGACAAATGTGAAAAATATATTCACAAATATAGAAACAATATTTTCACAAACAGACACAATACTAAATAACTATGAAAATGTAAGGATATTGTTAAATCTAATGTATGCAGTTTTCAACAGTTGGAAAAAAGTGGAATAAATCAAATTACTGTTTTACGTCACAATGGCATGATCGAACATTTGGGCCCAACTCACCTTGGCTGCATATAAAGCACCAGCTGACGTTAACATGGCTGTGGTGAGCCTGGCTTTTCTTGGGCTGGAAGTGGTTGCTGCAGACGATGTTGAGGCCTGGTAGGTTCTTGCCACCGGCGGCGATGCAGAAGTCTCCCACGTGGTACGCCGTTGGACACCGCACACAGCGATACAGGCGCCCTGAAACAGCAATGATTTAACGTAATGGTATGTGACAACGCGAAATACACACCACAATTTTCATATATATAAAAGTAAAATTGTCATCTGGAGAGAGTGAGCGAGGAATCTTAACAGTTGGAGGGATGGGGTGATAATTATGATTCCAGCATGGAGTTTACCAGACAAAATTAAAATAAATATACAGCATTCATATTCTATGTCTTTTACCTACAGGGCAAGTAGTTTCATGTCTGACTGGACACACGGACCAACATAAAGTACTCTCTAACCTTTAGACGCCTTTGGGTTCTTGTAGTTTTCTGCCACACAGGTAGCGCAGGCATGCAAGGGGCAGGTGAACTTCTTGCCGTCCATGTGGGTCTGTGGGTACTTGACCACGCACTCCTCGTGGTAGAAGCGACCGCACTGAGACACTGTGCACCGCCGAACATCGCCATCCGATCTCTTGCACGAGAAGCATATGTGCTGACCTGGAAATAAAGTGTTATGTGTCAACAATGAATTCATTCATTAGTGCTTTACTTCGCTGCGGGAACATTTTACTCATATATGACTACAAGTTTGAGCATTTATGATACGTTTTAAATTCGGTTTATATTTTCACATATGGTATCCAGATTCTAAAAGCAAGTCAAAATTGATGATTATTATTATTTATTTTTTTTAATTTTGAAATTGTACATGTTGGAGAAGAAATAGTGAAAAAATACATGGATTAGAATTCCATTTTGACTAGAAAAGATTACATTTTAAGCACAACACAACAGCAAACTTATTTATTCATCTATAACCGCTAATAAAATGTTGTGCATTCCACAAAGATGTACATGACTCTCAACCCTCACCACTATGGCTACCCAGATGCACATGGTGTATCAGTTCTAAACCCACCTGACTGACACTCGTCACATTTGAAGTCGCCAGTCGGTGCGACGGACAAGCCTAGACAGCTGACGTGGAAGTGGCTCTGACATGGCCCCACACATTCTACAAGGTCACCGACATCCTCGCACATGTTGCACACCGGTTCCCTCCGGCTCCCATCGCTGGTGTTCAACTTGAAGATCTCCATGTCCAGATTCGGGTCAGCATCTTTCGGAAGTTTCAGATGTCGAGGTTTCCCATCAATCTGAAATGTTGTTCAAAATATTATCTCCATTTTGCATACTACGATTATTTCGTCAACCCGAGAATTTTTTAGAATGCCAATTTGTCAGATTGCTAGTTTTTCTTCAAACCCCAAAACACTGTCTCCCACAATCTGAAGACCAAACCATGTATTCATGATTGATCAGGGCTCTGGACTAACATATGCCCGACGTACAGGGGCAAGTTAAATTGCATTGCGGGCAACCTACTTTTTTTTAACATTTTGCACCTTTGATGCCTTTGCTACTTGCCCCGACTTGCTCTGCGGGCAATTAACTCAGAATGTTAGTCTAGAGCCTTGTTAATGCAATTTATCCCAATGAATTGCCAATGAGTGATTATTGAGTTCAATGTCACCGCAGGAATCTTTCACCCATTGCGACAATTAAACCAATGAACCACCAAGGGTGACAACGATGACAATTGAGTGAATATAGAGTTTTAACATCACTGCGGGAATCATTCACTCATTTGCGTCGAGACAACAACGACAACGAATGAAATATCAAGGTGAAAACCAGTGTGCGAGTGAATTATTATTTTACGTCACAACAGGAATATTTCATGGATACGTGAAGGATCTCAAAACAAATAAGTCTTTCAGGTTCTGATTGTAGACAGGGAAAGTAAGAAAGTAATACCTGTGCATCAGACCCGGAATCGGAAGCCTGCTCATCAGACACATGGGACTTCGCCCGAACTCTTTTCTTGGCCACCACATCCACAGCTGGTTCTTCCTGCTCCATCGGTGTCTCTTTCTCTGGCGCTGCAACTTCCGTGGCCAGCACATCAGCACCGACTGCGGTCGGACCTTTCACAGACGACAAATCTTTGGGCTCTTCCTTAATGTCCATCTTCGGTATTTGCTCAATTTTATTGGTGTCAGTCTTCGCGGTGCGATCCTTTTTCACAGATTCTGTCTTTGCACTACGTTCCCTTTTCGTGGATTCAGCTTTTGGAGTTTGTTCCCCTTTTGTGGATTCTGATTTCGAAGTTCGTTCCCCTTTTGTAGATTCAGCTTTTGGAGTTCGTTCCCCCTTTGTGGATTCTGATTTCGAAGTTCGTTCTGCTTTTGGAGTTCGCTCCCCTTTCGTGGATTCTGCTTTCGAAGTTCGTTCCCCTTTCGTGGATTCAGCCTTTGGGGTGCGTTCCCCTTTTGTGGATTCAACCTTTGGAGTGCGTTCGCCTTTTGTGGAATTGGTTTTTGCAGTGCGTTCCCCTTTCGTGGATTCATCCTTTGGAATTTCCTCCAATTTAGGACATTCTGTCTTTGATTTTCGTCTCGGCTTTGGCGAATCAAAACTCTGCAAAGGATGGTTTCCATTAAAAACAAATACAAATAAAAACATTTATACATTCCTAACATTCCAATGAAGTATCAATAAATTGCAGGCAGCTCTACGCATGATTTACCTGCAGGAAATGTTCACTCATTTGCGACAATTGTTGGGTGGAACGAACAGGGTCTGTCCCTGACATAGTAGTTTAAAAAAATGTGTAAACCAAAACCCTGCTCATCACAAACCTCTTGGGTCTCCTTCACAGCAGGCTTGGTGTCCTTGACCTTGGCTGGAGGTGGGGGTGGAGACTCCATCTCTTCCTCGTCGACCTCATCTTCCATCTCCATCTGGACGACGCGTCGAGTCTCTCTGACGGGCCGACCGCTGCTGCGTACTTTCTTCTCGCTTCTCGGCTGTTAGCAACGACAGGTGTTCACATCTTATCAAAGTGCTCGCCACAAGCAGCACATCACTGTTCCCACCACAAACCACAAGACGTTCATATCTTATCAATTAATGAATGATTGACCGAGTGCTTTACGTCACAGTGGGAATATTTCACCCATACATCTTATCAAATCAATCACTAAACCAATGCATGCAAGTTCCCATCACTAATGGCATCCTCTCAAAGTTCTCACAACAATTTAAGAATGAATGAGCAAGATAAATCAAACAAAATATGAATAAAAGTTTTAATGTAGAATATATTTGGAATAAAGTTCTGGTTATTCTGCAACACAAATCTGCGAAAATGTTTTTTTTAAGATGATGATCTTGCATAACATTATAACTCCCATTGGTCGATATAAGTATCTACCAATTTTCAGTCACACAACAGATTAATAAAACATAAATTGAGCGTTATATACTATATATCACATATATAATTATAGTTAACCCATTCTGTCCCAGCCAGCTATTTGGGAGAAGCAACTGGACTGGTCGTTGTTGCCAAGGCAACTCTGACCGTGCAACTCTCATGAGTAGCCGCCTGAGGTATATTTCTCTCACACACCAATGACTCAAGCACTTTCGACATCCAACCGGTAAAGTTGGCGGGACAGCTGCCACTCACACGAGTGTACGACAAGCACAAACCCCCGAAAGTGGATCTAAGGAGCGTGTTTTTTTGTTGCCAAAAACATGACACTCTCTTTGGAAGGTCACAAACATCAAGGCGGTATGGAGAGTGAAAAAGGTGGCATTTTCTACTCATTTTCTAAAATGTAAATAGCTGGCCAAAAATCAGAATGAGGTCGTGTTAATACAAAGGTGTACAGGGATAAGATAATAGTGCGTGATTAAGTACTTCAAACATTTAGCGTATAAACAATAAAGCAATTTTTAAAACAGTTCTAAGCAGAAGCTCGCTTGAAAATAAGTAAAAATTAAATTCACAAAAATAAAAATGATACAAATCAAATTCCAACAACACATTTACAGACCTACAATGAATATGTATTCAAAAATAAAGAATGAAGAAATACCCAGCGCAGGCAACATAAAACTACTACAATGCACCAATCTTATCCCTAGGAAACCACTTTGGACCAGCACTTACGATCTGCATTCGTTTCTTAGCCACTATCTCAGAGAAGTGTTTACTCCCTTCTTCCGCCTCAAGCTTCTTGATGGAAGGTCTACTTACACGTGGCGATCTCTTGGTACTGCCTGCAACACAAGAGGACATTGCGTTAGTAAATTATATATTGCGAGAGTTGACAACAACTCAGTTGTGTGC
>JAVCKX010048768.1:0-13884 GCA_034780695.1 Lepetodrilus gordensis | reverse complement strand
CTCTCTCTCTCTCTCTCTCTCTCTCTCTCTCTCTCTCTCTCTCTCTCCCTCTCTCTCTCTCTCTCCCTCTCTCTCTCCCTCTCTCTCATGCCTACAATACTGCTGAATATCTATCAGGCCAAACCAATTAGATCCCTTATGGCACTTTTATAGGAGCACTATATGGGTCTTTGTTTGTATTTCAGTCATTAGATAATGTATGCTACAATGCAGATACGACCTACACGTACTAGTTTCCACTGATATCTTCACGGCCACCAATAACACACAAAGTACGCTAGAGGTGATATTCTGCAATAACCTTAGAAGCAATAATGGTTAATCTCACAGAAGAATTACAAACACAAGTGTATTTATTAGACATTCCGTATACAAAAGATGAATACGTATTGCTGTTATGTACCATTGAAATAATAAGGAAGATGTGCCATTTAAGATTTTTCTTTAATTTATAGGTCGTAGTTTTGAATTTATAATATTCAATGGAGGCACACATCTATATATAATGATATAGCAATGTGAGATGTTTCTAATGCATGTTGTGTTTCTCCGTTTACATTTCAATTAACTACTTTGTATTGAACATGTCTTCAATTAAACATCTACTAACCATTCGCTCTATCACAGACCGTAGAGGATGCTTCACTATTACGCGGTAGACAGTTTTATAACACAGGTATTAATTGCATCATTCCTAGAGCATAGATCAAAAATGCAATTTGATTTCCCAATAAAGATGTACCCTATTAAATTAAGATAGCATTGCATTTTCAGTATAGTTTGTAGTCTAGACATTCCTATAATTATTATCGTGTTCAGCTGTGCTTTCTTCAGCATTCATTAAGGCAAAATTAAAAGTCATGAAAACTGTCCGAATTGTTGTTTCAATGGACAAATAACTGGAGTGTAAAATCGAGATAATAATCTCTATTCGTGAGATAGTTGTATCTATAGTATTATGAAATATGCACACTGAAACAATTTGTATCAAACACATATCATCATCACATCATCAGAGACTAACTGTATTTAGGCCATCTATTATTATGTCTTTACACAATCAACATGGTGTATCCAGTTTAAGCAAATAATCTTTAAATGCATACAGTACACATAATATTTTTTAAAAGCCCCCCAATCTTTTTTCATCATTAAAATTATAATTTTCGGTCTCTGAAATGTGTCTTCTTAAAGCAGGTAATAATCATTCCTTCCCATAGCAATCTGCTTTCCTCATACAAACGGTAAGCTCTTGGTCTCTAATTTTATTATGATGGCTTGATGACTGAATATAGATTGTATCCAAACAATTTGTTAGTTTCACGCTCCCACTGCACACACGCCCGGGGGCACTGGGCTATTGAAGGGGGACTAGGGCAGGAATAAGAAGAGAGAGGAAGAGAGGAAGAGAGGAAGAGAGCGAATGCTCTGTGGCCAGGTGCACTTCAATGCGACATCTTCGCATGTATTGAAGAAGAGTTTTTGGGTCTCAAGCATGAATGCAAAACTATACCGTGAACTAGTGAATAGAGAAGTAAAAAGTAGTACGGTTCCTGGTGCATTCAGCCGCATTCTACTTGTAAATTACTCTACTTCCTTTGCCATTAGGCGTATGCTTTGACACTCTGACTGAGCGGTCTATAATAAGCAATGATACGAATGTTAAACCGTCTAAACCTGGGCCGTGATTACGTAGACCGGGGTGGTATATGTGATTTTAATACTACACAGGTGATAGCTGAAAGATAGTCCGGGATTAAGCAGTCTGCCTTGTGACGGTGTGAGATTCGTGGGTTTAACCACGAGAACGGATATTTGTTATCAAATCCTTGGCCAAAAGGATTGGTGTGAATAATAAGACTTGGTCTCATATACACGCCAATGTGGCTTAGCAAATTAAACATAATATTGGTCATAATGGACATGGACAGCGTTCAAATATTTACGGGTGGAGGGGTACTCGTGTGTGATTATTGAGGTGGGGTACGTATTCATACCGCATATAGGTTTACGAAGAGAAATGTACTTAACTTGGGGTAGGGGTGTGTGGGACTACCACACTACAACTTCCACTACTCCAAAACGTCTGACTGTCCCACCCCACCCCACACCACTCCACCCTACCATGATTCAACATTACTTGTTTTTATTCTATTTGCGAAATCAAAATGACATGTAGTCATGGTATATAATATCATCACGAATGTTTTTCATTTCAATAAAACTTATATTTATAACTAACATAGTTTACAATAATTTATTATAACTAAATGCAACGTTTCAATGTATACTCATTAGGCCGAACTCAGGATTCAATTCGATGATATATCCACAAGGGGATGATATGTCAAACAACCACGTGTAATTGTAATTCAATAAATGTGTACTAAATAAACTCAGTATTTTATAAAGTTAAGTAAATATCTAAATATCGATTAATTTAATTCAGTCCTATTTTACGTTGGTTCATATCATCATGAGTTCTAGTCCTGTTCGGTTGATATATAATTCGTCAAGGGCGGTACTGTATATCATATGAAATAGCAATCAAATACATTCGATGTACATTTCATGTCCATATCTGAGAATCTATGTACATTGCAGGGGTGCAAGCTGACGTACACACACATCTACTATAGTGTACACAGAGAGTATGGTCTAGCATACACACACGGTCCCACCATGAATGAAACGATAACCGATGTTTATTTCTCCTTACTCGAATGTTTGAAAAAGCAGTTTGAGTGACAAGGGGGGGCACATAATGGGATGGTAATGATGGGTGTTGACAGGGGACCAACTAGCATTTGAGTGGAACCACCGATCTTAAAATCAAACGTTCGTTTTTCAAAGACCGCCCCCGAGAAGATTGAAGGCGTAGAAAAAGCGAAACAACCCGCACATTTCCTAACGACGTGGAAATAATGATGTTTTGGAGCGCGTTTCATTTAAAGTGGTTTGTTTGCCAAATTGGTGATCGACAGTCGATAAAAGCCCTGGGACTTTTTGTTCAAACAGGCCGAGTGACAACCGGGTGTGGCTTAGCAGAGCTCCGTTCGCTGATTGGCTGATTCCGCCGCCATGAGGCCCCGCCCCTCCACTGAAGGAGCCTTGGTATATTTACCCTTCTCCGTGGCTAGGTTTTCTATATTTTTACGATTGCTTCGCCGTGAAGTGCTTACCATTGTCACTTAGCTGCACGAATACCAGTGTGTTGTCAGTGTTGTCTGTGCAGTGAATGTCTGCTAGTGGTGACAGTGGTCAAGAAGACAGAGGACGGAGCATCTGTGCTACTGAGAAGCTCCCAGTTACCTAGGACTATATCATCATGGATTCCTACGCACCCGGAATGCTGTCGTCCAAGTCGCCGTACGACCCCACCAACACCAACACCTACGCCATGACCACCATGCCAAGCATCAACAGCATGGGTTCCACCATGGGCACTATGGGATCCATGTCCAACATGAGCTACTCTCCCCAGGGGATGGGCGGCATGGGGAGCATGAGCGCTATGGCCCCTACAATGAGCTCCATGGGGATGAGCGCCATGAGCGCCATGCACAATCCCATGAGCATGAACAATATGAACGCCATGGGAAGTGTCAGTGCCATGAACGGGATGACTACCATGCAGTCCATGCAGATGAATGGCATGAGCAGATCTCCCATGGATCCAAACTTGATGCCGATGGACCGAGCTCAAGCGCTAAATCGTGCTCGGGACAAGACGTACCGTCGTAGCTATACCCACGCCAAACCGCCGTATTCATACATATCGCTCATCACCATGGCTATCCAGCAGTCTCCAAGCAAAATGTGTACATTGAGTGAAATTTATCAGTTCATCATGGATTTATTCCCGTTTTATCGCCAGAATCAACAAAGGTGGCAGAACTCAATCCGACATAGTCTGTCCTTTAACGACTGCTTCGTCAAAGTTCCCCGCACTCCCGATCGCCCGGGAAAGGGAAGTTATTGGACCCTGCACCCGGATTCGGGAAACATGTTCGAGAATGGTTGCTACCTCAGACGTCAAAAACGCTTCAAGTGTCCCAAGAAGGAGTCGTTACGGATCCCCAACTCCCCGGGTGAGCCAGGATCCACGCCTCAAAACGGACAAAATGCTCATAACCCGGACTCTACCCCAACATCAACGGACAACGGGTCAGGTATGTCGGCACCCAACACCCCACCGCATTCGGTGGAACCCCTAGTCCAACCAAAGATGGAAGCGAACCACGGAAACACGCCGCCGGAGCTGACGCACCCTCAACTGCACGCGCACAACCCTAGTCAGCAGCCTCTCCAACAGCAACAACAACAGCAACAACAACAACAACAACACAATCCGCAGCAACACAACCCTCAGCAGCAGCACAACCCTCAACATCACAGTCAGCAACAGCAACAACAACAACAACAACAACATCAACAACAACACCCCGTGTCTCTTACTCCAACGTGTACGACAGAACTAACCAATGCGCAATCTCTTCAACACGATATTCGAAACCATACTCAGGGATTAACGCTGGGACCAGGTCAGTTAGCCGGCCACCATCCATCGTTTAATCATCCTTTTTCCATCAACAATCTTATGTCCGAAGGATCCATGGGCAAATTAGACTTAAAACTGTATGAGAACATGCAGGCGGGCTATGGGTATACCCAAATGTCTCCGCTCACCATGCCTAAAGAAAGCTCACCTCCTATGTCTAACCCAGATGGTAGCTACTACAAATACGTCCCTCATTCGGCAAGTTTGTGAAATTCGAATTTATTTTATGTTCTGTTCCACATTTTAACGTTTTTTTTCTCCCCCTTATTATTTCACACACGTATGTTCACTGGAAACGCTGTTTATACCAAAGATCGGACCCGGTATCACGAACGGCTCTATAGCGTGTGCATAGTTCAGCATGCAAATGGACTGCCATTCGTAAACGGACAACAATTCTGTCAAAGAAAAGACGCATATTTAAATTTGCATGCACTGTTCATGCCCTTGACGTTGTGTCGTTCATGTGGCAAGACGGGTTTATTTGTAATACTGGTTGGAGTCAGGGTAGTCTATTTCACAATACGGCTGCAGCTGTGGCAATTGCAAAACCATGAGGACATTAAGCAATTATTTCACTGTATTAGAGATCTAGCCAATGAGCAGGTAAATCAATATATTTCATTTTTATATATACATATATATATACATATATTATACATACATGAACCACTTGTAAAATAAGTAAATATATTTGTTTAATTTATTTAAAGACATATATTGTTAGAATGATTTTGAAGGAGATTTCTTTATTTATCTTCCTACGGAGAATGTTCTTGCTGTGACAATCAGAACAGAGATATTATATCTGTACAAATAGCATTTTGTGACATTTTCCCAAAATATCAGAGAGGAGATTTATGATATATAAGCCATGTTCTGAAACGAACAATAATGGCATATTCGTGTAGTATATATTTCAGTCATCTCCATCTGTCGGTGTTGTCATTCGATATTGTTAAAAAATCATGTACATTTCATTACATCTGTATGTCTCGGAGAGATTTTTCCACGAAAAACAATGTTCTATTTAGATAAATATTAAAACTTTATGGAACCTTAATTCAGTTTTTCATCATTTCATAAATTATTATACATATTATATATATATATTATATACGCACGGTGGCGGGCAGAAAGCGATACCTAAATACCTGATTTGCTTGGTATAGCGGTCAAAAGATTGCTCTGAATTTTGACGGGTATTTCGGGTACCGGACTGGGAAGTTATCTCGCTGTACCCAGTTGCTAAGCAAAGGAGGGTTCTTCGTTTCCTATCTCAGCTACCCTGATACCCGCTGATTATTATCCGGCAACGCGAACAGTCACAAGGGGTGGCACTCGTCATACATATTTCTTTCTCCACATTTCCGATTATTTCAGTTTATAGCGTCCCCGTTTTTGTTTCGTTTTGTTTTATTAACATAGGTATTTCAGATGTGCAAACGGATAAAAGCAATCGGAAAATCCCGGGTTGGAAAAATATACCCGATGACATGGACTATTATGAATTAATACGTGAGGAAATATTAGCAACACAGTCTGGACGATATAAACATGTTTTCGGAGGAAGGATGGTTAAATGATCGGAATTTAACAAGATTTATAATCCTGAAAATTCCGTCACATTTTAGTGATATATCTCTTTGGGATTTCGGTGTTTTCGGATGCAAAATGTGAATTGTTTTATGGCAATTAGTGGTGTGATAAAAAAAAAGTTATGAGTATTGCTCAGTGCTTTAGCAATGGAAGGATCGAGGTAAATTTTAGATTTTCCTTTTTGCTCTTATCCTTGTGAAAACATTGTATTCGCATGAGTCTTACTTTTTGCGTACAATCGATGCATTGATGAAGCAGGTGGTATTTTCTTAGCCATGTGCATGTGTTTTCTTATCTTATTTATTGTAGATACTTATCTGCACCCATTAACCAATGATTACACGCAATAACAATATGTATACTAATGTGCAATTGCCGTATACTTTTATTATTGGTTCGCTTGTCGAATAAATTAGGCATTTCTTTTTTACAATCTATGGAATTGATATAGCATTTACAATTATAGATTTGAAATATAATAAACATTCGCGATTATTAGGAATTATTCGGCTATAAAAATAATAAGGAAGTTAAAAATGATTACTATATTTTATTTTAGTTTTTATACTTAATTTGTAGAATATACATGCAAAGAACTCCCAAATTGTTTGAATAATTTCACATATTCTTATTTATCAGTATATAAATATTTAGAACATACTTACAATGTTTTGCAGGTAATTAAGAGTTGTTCTGTATCAAACGTAATATTATATTAATTGTTCCACAACAGCATAGGAAGCGCTTTATGATGAACGGGAAACTTAATTCTCGGGTTATTAAAAATTAATAATGTTCTCTTAAACCCGATAGCGTGGTGGCTCTAGCATGCCTTTTAATTTGAGTGATCTCTAGAGTATCTTAAAGCTATTTTCCCGTTTCTTCCAAACCTCGCATAAATTGAACCCCTTATTTTCGGGGTGTTATCCCTAGGGAGGGGGCTACCATTTAGAGCTGGTTTGCCACGCGCGGTTCCCCATCACTCCGCCTTATTCACACGGGGGCTCTAGTTAGGGTCGTCGAAGCGGAAAATGGGTAAAGCTTTTCTTTCATACTTGTGTATAGAGTTGTCGATTTCATGCGGTTGCGATTTGGCGACGCACCGAAGCGTACGAATTATCAGTTTCTTGGTTTTGTGGCGAAACCCCAACTACTAGAAAAGACCTCTCGTTTTTACATTACCGACAGCGGAATATATTCTCAGTTCAGTGCGGGTTCATCAATAGGTTTTTGTCTTTTTGTTTTGATTTTCTTGTCGTTCCAATTATGTCAATATCTGGTGTAATTTGGTATGTTTCATTCTAATTTATTTCATCTGTTAAATTAAGCGAAATGGCTCTAGCCCTCAGATTATTCGCTTCACCGAAAACCCTATGTTTATGAGCTAGACTTAACCAGTTTAACCGTACTGTGTTTGGAAACTAAACAGGGCAAGAATTATTCGTCAGAAATCAGTACAATTTTATCTGAAACTATCTGAATGAGAACATTATTCAATTTATTGTCAATCTTATTAATCTGTTCTGATTTTCATTTTTTCGCCTTGACAATTGTCACAGCTTTCTGAGATCTAGGAAATGAGGCCAGTCGTTCGCATGCGTTTTCTGAATCTATTTTAATTTGATAAATAATATGTTTTTGCCTGCAACTCAATTTCCTCCGTCTTCGGATATGAGCGATGCATTGAACTTCGGTACCCCCTTAGGCCAAACCCCGTCTAGGGTCCTTATATCCTATAAGGGCTCCTAGAACCCTTTTCTATTACTCAAGAACATCGGGGACGAGGGAACTTGCAGTTTGAAAAGCGGGGAAGAAAAGCGAAAGCAAAAGGAACTACAGCTTTTAATCAATGTGCGAAGATTCAAATCAAATGGGGGGATATTTTGAATTCATCTTCCCTTCAATTTTTTTAAAACCAGTAGCAATCAACGGTTTGACACAGCCGGAGTTTTAGGACCCACTTAGAACTGTTAGTCTCTCTAAGCGACGTCGTACGTGCACAGGGCATACTTTCTAGATCTTTTAGTAGCTTGTAAAAGAAGACGATTTGATGAAGGATAGTGACGATTAAACATTAAGTGGAATGGATGAAATGATGGGTTGGGAGGTTTGCACAAATGAAGAAAAAAACGGGAATTTCTATTTGCATTACGATTGGATAATTTTAGCTATTGTATTTTGATAGCAAATTAAACGCGAGTGATAATGATCGATAAATACATCCGAAAAACAGATGCTAATATTAAAAAAAAAATTCAAAACCAGGCGCATGAAAATATGTGAAATATAATAATATGAGGTAACCAAGGGGACTAAACAATTTTCAATAATCATGTCTTAGCGCTTGGGTACAGTGAATGAATGTATAGGACATTTTACTTTCAATTTAATGTTTAAAAGCAGGCTCAAGTTCTATGTTTTATAGAGTGGATGTTTATTATGTAATTTACATTATAAAATTCAACACAACAGATACATTTTGCAAATGTTTACTGTTCATGTCATTGCGTATGCACAATAGTCAATAGCAGTTCAAGAAAATACGGAATATTTCATTATCATATAATGTGTGTGTGTGTGTGTGTGTGTGCATGCGTGTGTGTCTGTGCGCGCGTGCTCGTATGTATGCATGTGCGTCTGTGCCTGTGTGTTTGTTTGTTTGTCTGTGTGTGCGCGTGCGTGTGTGTGCTCACCTCTTAGTCAACCACATTTATATTCTACTTCATGAATCTCTGAAAAAGATCTGTGCGAAAATCATGTCAAGTTTAATGTGTTGAAATTGACTTTGAAGGTTAACATAGCTTTAGTTTTACGAAAACATCAACATTAATGTATCTCCTTGAATAGTGGGGAATATCCCACGAACAATTATCTATAAAATTATGCAACCACAGGACTATAACTGTACTTCCACCACTGGAGTTTAAATGTCATCTGAATAGCGGCATAACATTTTTAAATTCTGGAATAAATAAGTCAAGTATTTTAATCGAAGTAAAATATATTACGCATTGAATTGCGGTATAGAGGTTGTAGCTACGTGTGAAAATTTGAAATGACAATAATTTCTAAATTTTATGAAATATTATCCTCCATAAAGTTAGATCAGGTTTTGACAGTAAATACTATATTATTAAATTTACCCAAGCTAAAGCTTGACCGACACCCAAAGACCTAGCGCAGATTTCACCCCTTTCACCATCCCAATATACAACTTCGTGCATTTTGATTTAAAAGGACGGTAGCCCTACTTTACTACAGATAAGAGAAAAGAATAACCATGAAATCGGAAACTGTAAATCACTGCGTTTGTCGGTACTTATATATTGTTATAGCTTGAACTTTAGCATTTGTTACAGTTCTATGAAATCTATGAAATAACTAAACAATTTTCAACGTATGAAATAACGCGATGGGAACATATCAAGAAATATATCGTGTTTTATTACTTTCAGGAATGATTAAAATAAATGTATGATTGCTGACTATTATTATAGTTATCGTGTATATTATTTGATATTAATATATATTTATTATTTTCCTCTATTATTATAGTAAACGATTATTATTTTTAAATAGTTCAAAAGGCGAATATTAACTCCGAAATAATGTTATGTCGACTGTATTGCAATACAATTTATCACGTTCATGAATCGGACGTAGCACCTAGAACGGGTGGCCTGAGGTTAGTTGTAACACTATTGATAGATAAAAGTAAATATTTTGATGTGTTAAGAATTGTCAGTAATAGCCTCCTTGTCGCACTCCTCTAAGCAATGCATTTGTGTACAAGCGACAAACAAAGTCGTGACGATATACATACGGCTTATCTAACGTGTTGATAGCATGTCAATCCCTTTGGAATAATTTCACTAGTTAAACTTCAGTGAACTGGAATGATATCAAGTGCTAAATAAATTGCTTTGTATTTTATTTAATTTAATATGTTAGTATACCAGTTTATTTAAATTGAAAATGTATTATTGTTTAACGTAATAAATTATAATAATGTAATTTTACTGGTGGCACAGTTCACTTAATATTTTTTTTATAATTTTAAAGATTATTGTTATTTGTTCATAGGCTACGAACACAAACTTTGTGAACATTAATTAATTAAATTATCAGTTAAGAATTTCGCATTTTCGCTTTTCTTTTTCAATTGCCGAGTTTTAAATTTCAATTAATTACTAATAAAATAATTATCAATCTAATTACACCAACCTTTGAAGCAAAAACACTGATTAAGTCGTTAAAATAACATAATTTTACACATTTCTATCTCGACTTAATAAACGTCGTAGAGATTTATTTATTGCTGTTAATGTCTGTGGACGGATACGAGCGAGATTGGACTACAGACATTTATTGATAGCTACAGCTAGCTGGGCGCTGCGCTGAATCGTCCAAGTAATGATTATACCGACCTAGGATGTCCATTAATGCGCAGAGACGAAGGCGGGGTCTTACAGATTTCTGGTTATGAGACAGCGATTGTACAAATTGGTGACGGCAAAATGCAACTGACATGCCGAAACGTGAGCGATGGCTTTGAAAACGTTTAGCAAAGATGCTGATACGGATTTGGGAATTTAGGAAAATATGCTTTGGGTTTAGTTCGATTTGCGGCGACAGGATGGGCCGGATGATAAACTAAATACTAGTAGTACATTTCATATAGTAAATAATCTAGAAATGTTATATATTAATTTGAACGTTATAGTGAGTCATTTTCGCAGTTATGTAACTATCGATTCTTCTTGATCTAAATCGTCGTGTTATGGTAAATATGGATTCTAGCATTTTAATTTTTGATAAAGATGACTCATTCTCAGATTACGAAGATAATTTATAGAGGAAATTATAAATGGACATTTGCTCAATTATCCTTGTTTACCCGCATTTTCCATATGCCATATTCTGGAGTCTCGATATATCACAGGCAAGGCTTATCTAACCAAATGCCACCCTCTCCTACGCGGAGCTGGGAAACGGGTGGAAAATCTCGTCTTTCCTGCATAAATTACCTTACCCATTCACGTCCCGGTAACCAGAATACATGGTCTATAATTGCTGACGCGCAAAGCATTGTGGGTCGTGCATTTACACCAATTAGAAGCCTCCCTGTGTTATCTTGAATCGGAATAGTCATGTATGTCCATTGAGAGCTAATGTTTGACGTTATGTTAATAAGGACACTACTTAGACTATGTATTGTACTATTGTACCATATAACAAATGATTGATGAAAGGTTTTAGAAAATACTATATCAAATTTCATCAATTCTTGTGAACAGCAATGCTCACATGAAGTATCGTAAGGTCGTTTAGTACATCCGTTTAAGTTTATTCCGTAAACTATTTATTTGCTCTCTTGATGGGTGACAATATATTCCAAAACGGCCATGATTAACACTTGAGAAAAGACGTGACGAAGACTC
This sequence comes from Lepetodrilus gordensis, assembly GCA_034780695.1. NCBI lineage: Eukaryota > Metazoa > Mollusca > Gastropoda > Lepetellida > Lepetodrilidae > Lepetodrilus > Lepetodrilus gordensis. The sequence continues at coordinate 2,283 of JAVCKX010048768.1, read as the reverse complement.
AATACATACCAAAGAACATGAATTAATGGTCGGAAGATATTGCGTGTATGAGCTTTCTACAAATAAATATGGAATTCGGTTTGAGGAATCTGGTGCTAGTTCTTCCAATATGTTCAAAAGTTCTTGAAGAGTACCCGAAATTTGTAGATATTTAGAAATTATTCGTTGTTAAAATATGTAATACAGCTCAAATAAATATGGAATTCGGTTTGAGGAATCTAGTGCCAGTTCTTCCAATATGTTCAAAAGTTCTTTAAGAGTACCCGAAATTTGTAGATATTTAGAAATTATTCGTTGTTAAAATATGTTAATACAGCTCAAATAAATATGGAATTCGGTTTGAGGAATCTAGTGCCAGTTCTTCCAATATGTTCAACAGTTCTTGAAGAGTACCCGAAATTTGTAGATATTTAGAAATTCTTCGTTGTTAAAATATGTTAATACAGCTCAATTCATATTTACTAAATAGGCTACTGACACCTTACTTACTTTTGTTGAGTATAATATTAAGGTACAATTCATGACCGACAACAGTAGATAGCGTTCCCACCCTTCAAAGTCACCCCGACCCGCTCTACGTTCAATTACAAGCCACTCGACAGTCAAAGCAATTTAACAATTTCTATAAATCAGCAACTAACTCTCCAAATGGCATTTTAAAGACCTCTTGACCCTAGGTGTACGTACAGGGAAATAATTATTAACATACATTCGTGGAAGACTTGAGAAAGATCGCGAATTTATGAGTTTTTTAGAAAGTAACTTATTTTTGGTGTGAAGCAAGGAACACGGCAGATAGTGACAATTCCAATCCGTATATTGCCCCCACCTCCAATTTACCGTATCAATGCCAACACAAAATCGCCAACAATAGCAACTTTATTTTCTCGGTTTGTAACCATTCATCCGTCCACCTCTTTGCCTACTGGTATCCTGGAAGAGCTTAATGCATTCCAAGCCTCCGCATTGTACCACCTCATTACCTACTCTACACGATAATTGTACCTTCTCTCCATAAACACATATCGCCATGTCGAACAATACCCGTCTTAATGTAAGACGGCCTACGGAACGAAACACATGCGTTATCAATACAGCAAACAAAATGTCCATTTCAACTAGCAGTGTCCGGCTAAAAGATTCACTCAATGGTCAAATCGTTGAGGAGAAAGAAACGCAATACTTTTGACAACGGCTTGTGGAGGGTTCCAAATGTTCACACCTTCGCGTTGTTGGCTGACCACTGGTCAATGATTAAGGACGTATACAATCAAGTCAACAAAGTATGTGTTTGAACTCAGAAAGGGCCAAGGTCCATACACAAGGCATAATGTGTGCTCAAGCGAAAGCCTTGTCGTTTGACCACCTCTGAATAACACTACATAACATCTCAACTGAAGAGCTAGGAACAACAACAGCAAGAACGTGATAAGCATTAAGTCATTTTATCCCTAAAATTAAATATCAATTATTACTTTTTTAATTTTAAGTAGAGTATATTTCATACTTATTTATGATATTTAAACTTTCGTGACTGTCTTATAGATTTCGTTTTAAAGTGTATTTTGTTCTACCTTTGCAATCGTTATAGAGAGGATGTGGTACGTGACAAACGACATAACAAGGTATTGTTGTGTCTAGGGGCTGCAGCACGTGCTGTTGTTTGCACGCTCATGGAAGCTGTCCATGTCTTGGCACTTGGACACGATTTGCACGTGCACGCAACATAAGCTCAATCTGTCACAGATTCCCTGCACCATTTGTTTCCAGTAATAATGGAATCAATGGCGTTTCCTGCACTTCGACGTGTAACATTGGTTTTCAGTTCATTTTAGATAAAGACTTTTAAAATACTTACATAATAAAATGTAGCTTCTATGTCGATCTATCTAAATACTATACTGTATTATGTAGTAAGTGTTAATTATATTTTATTTAATTTTTCAATTAATGAAAAGTACGTTCAACGTTACAACAAGGCAGAAATTCTGCGACGGATATGCCTACATCCTCACACACAACGGGTACTTAATTCCGTTCCTATATCTCACTTTATATGGTACCGCTGGCCCACATCTAAACGGAAACTTTCGCCAACATCCAACCAATGAAATACTTTTCCAGATGAATTTGTTATAAATATCTATCCAATGAAATGGAGTTTATCATTCCTGCTGATTAGTATATATATATAGACATCGTGTTTATTGGAGTTACGTCCATTTGTTTAATGTCATCATCCTTTATATTGACTTCTTAAAATGGTTATATGTTTAGCTCATT
>JAVCKX010048547.1:0-11693 GCA_034780695.1 Lepetodrilus gordensis | reverse complement strand
TCCTCATTTTAAAGATAAATCGTACAGAAAAAGTGAGTGAGTTACTGCATAACATCACAGCAGGAATCTTTCACCTATAGTAAAAGAAAAAGAATACTAAATATTCTTTTGTCATTGAGAAGTTTCGTTCAGGCTACCGTCGTAATTAAAATTCATCTCGGCAGATACTTAATTTGTCTTGGTAGGATACCATCATCATTGAGAAGTTTCGTTCGGGCTACCGTCGTAATTAAAATTCACCTCGGCAGATACTTAATTTGTCCTGGTAGGATACCATCATCATTGAGAAGTTTCGTTCGGGCTACCGTCGTAATTAAAATTCACCTCGGCAGATACTTAATTTGTCCTGGTAGGATACCATCATCATTGAGAAGTTTCGTTCGGGCTACCTTCGTAATTAAAATTTACCTCGGCAAATACTTAATACTCGGACGAATTTAAGTCAATCAGCACAATACATGCAACTCGCAGAATAAGACAAATAGCGAAAATGAATGAGAAAGGCTGCGGAGGTATTTCTGTCATACTTACTTGTATCCGCTGCTTTCAAAGTTAACAATTGACGGTTCTTAACATGTGTTTATCAATATCAAGATCAGTGTCATTAAACCCTATAATTTTCAATATTCTAGTGCAACTTTCACCAAATTAGATTGAATGTCTTTTTCCTCTATTGTTTTCCCCCCAGAATGTTAGAGGCATCAACAGTGGAACAGACAGGGATAGAAATTCAGTGATACAGTAAATTCAGAAAATAATTCATGTTTCCTTTTAATCCAAAGGAACCACTCTACTGGAGACAATATTAACAGTATAACTTCTGATATTAAAACATACTGTGTATGTGCTTGCAACTTTAGAACAGATTACAAAATTCCTTCTTAAAATATGTATCTTGCATTTTAACATTTACTCTCTCGATACTTTGTAAATATTTATTTAACCATCTCCATGCTGGAGGCAACTGAGATATGCCCAAACGAGCAATGCCTGTGCCTAATCCAGCAGGGAGATGGTTAAATGAATATTTTCTTAAATTATGAAATTGACGATAAACGGACGTAAAACTGGAAAGTAAATTTCTATCCCTGGTTTGTACGAGGTCAGGGTTTGTAATATCGCTCGTCACCATACCGACAGAGTCCGTGTCATTCTCCTTGTCACGGTCCTCGTCGCTATCTGCAACAACAGGCAACAACAAAGAACATTCACATGCGGAACAACATGCTACAAACTAAAATGCAATCAAAACCAATCGGAAGACACTAACATGAGTAAAAGGCTTGGTAATGTGTCTCAATTTCAGTGAGTGATTATGGAGTTTAAGTTAAGTTGCTGCAGGAATCTACATAAGACATTTGTCTCAATTCAATGTGATGCGTCTCCATTCTGAGTGTTCTAACATACGATAAACAAATTATGATAAAGTTTGATTCTTTTTTTTTATACAGTGACATAATACTATTCCGTTGCTGTATAAAATACATTTAGTTTACAATGTCAATATTACTGTTATAAGCACAGAGTTATACAGAAAACAAATATTTACATATTATTATTATCATCATCATCATTAATAGCACAAGGCTACTGGGTGTGTTATTGAAGAAAGCTAGTTTCTAATTACCGTATTCCGGAAAAATTCATATGAATGAATTATTTAAATTAAACAATTTAATAAAAAGCAGTTTGAATGTAAGAAAACTTCATATAGTTAAGAATTCAATCATAATGTAAATAATGATATTAACATATTAAGTGGTTGCTTCAAACATAGAACTATTTCACTTTGCTTTTCTTCAAATACATGTATATATAAATCATGCTACAGCCTTCACCTCAATACAATCACATTAGGTACATACAAATATATGGGGAACATGGGGAAAGAAAACATTAGTTATGGTAATAGTCTCATTATAATTACATTAATTTTATATCATTATACAGTGCAGGTAATAAGTATACATTGAATTGTAAATGAAAATATGCGATTAACTGCAGTTACTAAGTATTTGAAATTAATCTTGGCTTGACGATAGTTACATGATTAATGCAATGCAGGTTATAAGAAAAACAAAACAAATTACATTTATTTGTTTTTGAAATTTCAGTGAAAATAATTAATTGCTGTAAGTCTTAGAATTTCCTACATTAGTGAAACTACATACATGTTCATATTAAAACTTAAACTTTTATACATCTTGAATTACATAAGATCTTATGACAATGAAGATGGTTTTAACATTAAGCTTTGTTAGATGATATGATTTTCAATTAGTAATTAAAACACTTGTTATGGAAGAGTTAAAGAAAGACCTTTTCTTTTTAGCAATATTAGATGGTTAGCGCACACAGCCCTGGATACAGGTTGATGCTGAGCTATACAAATGCATATATTATTATTATTCTTGTTTACACTAGTTCTAAAACTCCCTATTAATCAATAGATCATGACCGTTGATGTAATGATGTTGAACAGTTTTAAGGAATATGTCTCAGATATGTTAGAACTTGCTAGTAACCAACTCATAGGAGATTATTGACTTCAGCTTTAGGTTTTGGAATGTATATAAAAGAAAATTACAAACTGGAGTTGCCTTGAATGTAGTGAGTGAATTATTGTTTTAGCGCATAATTAACCAAATTGGGAGCTGCTTGCTAAAATAGCATTATTTTAGTATAATCAGACTGACCATAAGTCGATTCAAATTAATGTAGTAAATGTACCCAACATTAGCTATAATTAATCCCTAGAAAAAAATGGGTTTGGTATTGGAGACACTTGCCAAAAATAAAACAAAACTAATAATAAAAATAATAAAAAGTAAAACTAAAGGAAACATCGAGAAATGAAAGTAGTGAACAAGCAATATATAAAATAAATTGAAATGCATATTGTGACAGAGAAATTGCACAAACATATAACATTTCCTTATGAGCACTACAACAAATTTCACATATTTCAGGATGACTTTAATAGTATTTTATTTGTCAACATTTAGAAAGAAAATTATGTAATTATAAATAAGATTAATATTCAATATTTTCTAAATTCAATAATATCATAGTACATTAAATTTCAAAATAAAACTGGCAACAATTGTGTCTCATCTTTTAATGAGACAATCATGTTGAACATGTCCAAAAAGAATAAAAAATCATTACAATTTTAAAAGAATAAAATTCACTCTGTGTTTGTGACAATTTCTCATAATATAAAGCAACAAAAGAGTTTATAACAATCAAGATGTAACAAGAGATCTGAGAACAGCAGAAATCTACATCACTGACACAGAGTACGAGGATAGAATATGAACACAAGCTAAGAACACTATAGCAGGAGGTCAATAGGTCAGAGGTCAGGTCACATGACCTCTCACACTGTGACATGCAGAACTCACCAGACGAGGCATATTCTGCTGGATCAACCTCGCGGCCTGTTGTTAGGGAATCAGTATGTTGTTAAAACTCTGTGTGTGTGTGTGTGTGGGTGGGGGGGAATAGGAAATAAGTACGGGCAGAGTGGGGTTGGGTTTGGTTTACATAAACATAAGGGTATCGTTTCTCAACGCTCTTGTATATGCGCAATCCACGTGTATTAGAGATGGCTACGAGAGTCTGTATATGGTCTCGTAGTACATAAGAGAGCTTCGAGTAACAATACCCTGGCATGCGTTTCACAAAAGGGTCGTATTGTTTGTAATCTAGGCATAACTCTTGGATATGCACCATGCTTCTGCTATAGCAGGAAATTACATATATAACACTGATTAACTGTACAACCATTTTATGAAGTGCAGGCTATGGTACGGTTGCCACAGTAGTAACTTGCTACGAGAAGTAACTTGCAATATAAATAAGTTAGGACTCTCGTAGCGCTATGATTATTCTGTGGTACCGGGCCCTGGTCATGTATGCTTCTTGCTAGTTCAGCTTCTACATCTTTAAAGCTTTGATAAAATGACTAAAAAAACAAGTAAAATATTGAAAATGAAAAATAAATTTATGATGTACTTGTACTTGTTTTCAAAACAGACACGCCTCCAGGTCCTTAGACAAATGGCACTCACATTTAACTTAACCTCTGTTCAATCAGCCCAAATAGATAATAGATGACTGCATGTTTGTGTACATTTCCAGTCTTACAATTCACCAATTTTCGAGCCTGTTGAGCACCAAATGTTGCGTGCGATCCATATAATTTTCTTTTGCTCATGGGTTGGGCATTGCAAAAAAAACAAAAAACAAGAGAAGCTAAAATAGCAAGAGCAAAATTAGACCCATACAATTCTATGCAAGAAATCAGATGCCATAAACAACATGAACAAAGCAAATTATCAGTTTTCGAAATCTGAGCATGTGATGTCCATTCATCAAAGATGTTTTGATCATCTATATTTCAGGATGTTTAATTTTGTAGTGATTTTTTACCATTGACATATTGGCCGAGATTTGCATCAAGATCAAGATAGACCTAATTCACAAATTGATCAAAGATGCAATAAACTTTTCATCAACGACAAAGTATCTGCACAAATAAAATGATGGAAGTCATGTGTATGGATTTCATGCTAGGAATTCTACCAATTTGGCAACTAGGAGTAGGGACCTATATCTAAATCCTGATATTAAAACCACGGTGCTCGACATGCACACACTCGGTCAATAACAATGTTAGTAAAAATGTATATGGTTTGTATTGACACATAAAAATGACACATGTACAGTTATACTAATTTCATAGGATGTAAATACACTCGTACCTGTTATATCAGCACCAAAGTCCACGTCCGCTATATCACCTCCCTGGGTTGCGATCTCGTCAAATATAGTCGCGTTATTCGTCCTAGGAAACAAAACAATAACAAGTAAAAATCAACGATAGTTCAAGGTATCTGTACAGAATAAAGGGAGATAACTCCTGCCAAAGTGGGCAAATTATTCATCCTGGAAGACATATAAATAAATGACAACCTAGCTTAATTTCCATATACAGTAAACTCCCTGTGTGTCGAGGTATAATATCGTGACTATCGAGACATAGGTATTTTTATAAGTTCAAGTAAAATGATCATAAACAATAGCACTGAGAAAATAAATCAGAGATTTTCCTTAGATCAAAGTCCTTCTGGTGTCCTCCCCCTTTCCATATCTGCCGGTATTCTTTGTTCTTGTGGTGTATTGTTAATTGGTATGTTGTGATAATAATTTAGTAGGTGACAGTGTTAATCACCCTAACCGAACTGTATATTCTAGGGATTAAGTAGGCTAGGCCTATCCCGCCAGTTTTCGCCACCATAAAAAACTTTGTGTCACTACTTGATGAATAACATCAATTACTTCAGACGATATCGAGACAAATTGTACAATTAATATAGTATTATTGTCTCACGGGACCAACTGTTCTGTTCGACACATCGTGTGTATGTTTGTTACGATATCGAAACAACGCAACAAAAATAGAGATGAATATAGAACGACGTGTCTGGACCGAGCACTTGGTTCGACTTCTGCATCAATATCGACACACCAGAGCTCGACACAGTGGGAGTTGACTGTAATGTTATCTATGAGAACTGGAGACATTTTAGTGACTGTATCATGACTTTAAGAAGAGGTCGCTATGACCTGGTATGACCTGGTATGACCTACCGTGAGCTCCGCTTACCGCCACTGCAATCGTAGCCCAGAGAGTCGTCTAACTCAGGGGTAGAAGCAACTATAAATTTGATGGTTTCACCCACTGGAATAGGCAAATAATGTGTTAATATAAAACCATATCAAAATTGCACTACAAGACTAATTATTGCCACATAAGAGTTGAAAACTTATAGACAGATATCCTGAAATTTGGTTAATATTTATTTTCCAATACATGAAAACAATATTTTTTAAATTATAACTCACCAGGTAGGTTTGCCAAAGCAGCAAATAAAATAAGACAAAGTAACATGTTAGTTAGAAATAAAATTAAATTCTTCAACAAATAACCACCTTGAAAAAATATGAATAGTGATTCAGTGTATGAAGGAAAATCATGGGTGTATATTTAAAAAATAATAATAAGTACTGACAAAGAAGAATTTTGAAAATGTTCATATTTTATTGGTATATAATATGGAATAATAAGAATAATAATAAAATTGAATTTATATAAAAAGATACATTTTGCAATGGAGCTTATACGGTTGGAAAGCATGCAATGTTTTCATCATTTCAAATTTCATAGGTCCTAAAAATATTACAACAATGCTGTTGTCAGTTCACACTTTATACACTGAATCACATCCATATTCCAAGATGATATGAACATTCTTGAACCATAAGACACAGTGCTCAGTGATATCTTGCAATGTAATAAACCTAGTCTGAGGTCATCATCAACACCGACAAGAAATCCAAATAATTCAAAATGGGTGTAAAAACTAGGTGCCATGATTTTCAAGAATGCTTTGATTGATTTTTGGAGCAACACTACATCACCTTTGGTCATCCTAGTATATGATTTTATAGAAAACAACAATTACAAAATATAATTACATAGTAAATGTACTTTTGGAATTATGAATTTAAAATCAAATACTCTGAATACAAATACAAATGTTGTTTTTTAAATAAAAAAATACAATAGAATTTTATATTTTAATTTGGTGTTTCAAGATTCTTTCACTGATAATCGGCGTGTCAGTTTATGGCAGGAGGCAAACAAGCAACATCAATAACACTGAATGTTGCAGTAAACCTACGAGCACCAAGATGACCAAAGAAGATATAACGTTTTCAAGGACAAAACTCTAGACAATAGCGTCTCAATTCTTTCCTCAGCGTTTCCTAAACTCACCAGAGGAAACTGGCAATAGTGGTTCCTCCTCAAACGCATCCTCCGATATATACCGTTCAACACCAACTCTGTTCTCACTGATCTCACTGACAGCATGTGTCTGTACTTGTGAGATACTATTGTCCCGAGAACTAGTTCTATCTAAGTCTTTATCACTAGATTCAGAATTATCACGCGATTTTGACTTTTTCCGTAGTGGCACTTCTTGACTGTTCGTGGAGGTTTGACTTTGAATCTCGGGCACTGATGGTTTTTCTGACGAGCAAACAGCAACGAAAATGTCAAACGTAAAACATAGGTGAAACACAAAACTGGAACAGAACACATTTATGAACAGAAACTGTGTACAAAAATATATAAGGAATAGAGAATAGCATATGAAAATACATGAGCTTCTCAAGGGGATAGAAAATGACATAAATTGTGATGATGACAGCAACAGAAATTGGCAAAATGAATAAACTGATAAGAATGAAAAGGACGATTGATTGTAAGAATAAATAGCTGAATTAAAACGTCACAATGATGGGAAATAAATAAGCAAAATTATGGAAAAGAAAAATAGCAATAGAATGAATTAAAAAACATAATATAAATTGCTGTTTGCAGAATATATTTTTAGATATAGAAACATAATTTCCAAAAATTGTTTTTCCTGTATGCATTAACAAATTTATTTCTTAAATTTGAAAATTCAAATACTATATTTGATAAAGATTATTATTTATGAATAGCATTTAAGCATGATATGTACAAGCACTACAATTGCATATGTTACATGCCATGCACTGTATTTGTTAATGTACAGTCAAATTAGTCAAATATTATTTCCACAACCAACTACACTTCACGGCACACACCCATAATTAAATCGGATGCTAAATAGCTAATCATAAATAACAGCATAATAATGCTAGCTTGCAAGAATACACTACAAGACCTGCGATCAACCTAACAATATGTTTACAAACTTCGAGATAATCAGAAGGTTACATTGACCTGCAGATGCACTACAGATACATAAGTAAATGCCAGCATCTAGAGGCATCTGCCAACTGGCTACGTATGGCTGGCAGACCACTGTGAACTGAAGATTGAGAATTTCCTGTATCAGGAAGACTCAACTCAGCTTCTAGTAATGTATACCTCAACAGTTAAGCAGGCCTATCTACTTATTAAAAGTGGGACACTTTGTTAATGATATCTTTGCACTTGAGTTTAACGTCGCTGCGGGAATCTTTCACCAATTTGTGACGAGTAAACGAATCGTGCTCAACAATATAAACATGACTGGGATCTTGGGTTCAAAATGGGAATTTATTCCAATCAACATATCATGTGGAAACCATAATGACTAGAATGACAGATTGACACGATCAGATATTAGAAAATGACAATAATGGGACGGGCATGACTTAGTGTGGGGATGAGGGGGAAATAATACGATTGGCGATATATGACTAGAAAATGGACATGAGCTCAAATGTTTTTTAAATAAATACTATGACAATAAAATAAATATGATCTAAATTGAAAAGCAAGTGAAAGTAATAAAAGCAAGGATGTGATAGTCATGCATGATATGGATATTGATGATGCAGACAAATGACACGAGAGTAAGCAATGGTGACAGCAAAAATAAATAAATATATATTACATTTAATATCGAACACAGAATATGATGAGGATGAATAAGGAAGACACAATCTACAGTTGACACAAGGAAAGACTTGCAGGACAAAACATACTACTCAAGAATACACTAATTAACCGATAATAAACATTGATGAACTTAATATTTTAAAGCATTCAAACTGAAACAGAATGTTTAAGCACAAAATGTAACGACAAAAATAAAATGCCACAATTGACTTTCTGGGGAGCCAAATTTTATGGAAAAATAAATTACACTGTGTACAATAGCACTTTCACTGGAAACTAGTTTCTTGGGTGATATGATCACAAAACACTCCGTAAATCAGAAAGTAATTAAAAAAAAAATTCTGTCATGTTGAGATATTATTACGACTAATTTCTCAAAAGATTTTCAGTAAGATCACAAACAAAATATTTTCTTGATTTGTCAATTATGGACACTTCTATACAAGATACGAAATCATAGAAACACATGAAAAAGGTTACGGAAAGGTAGAAAACCAATCCAACTGCTCAACACTAAAAGCAAACAAGGACGGCATGCAGCTCCAGAGTGGACGAGATTCAGGCCGACTCTCTGAATACGTAGAAGCAACATTATCTCTCCTAACTGCGCTATGTTGACCAGTTCTACGCCTTGGCGTACATTTCTTTACCAGCCTTCTGGCGCCAAATCTAGGGGAACTACGTTTGCCTTCATTGATAGAACATTTCTGATAGAATTCTGACAAGCTGCGATTGGACCGTTTCGCGGAACCCTGCCCCGATATTGGTGCAAGGTTCTCGACATTTTGATCTGGATCGTTTTCGTCACGTTTCGGCGAGGCAATGGAACTAGATTTATTATCTTTTCTTAAATGTTCAGGGATGTCGGAAGCATCTAATGCCATACTGGGAGAGGGGTTTGCAGGAAGGGACAGCTTTGCATACTTTGTCAAACTAGGACAGCTATCCACAAAACTATATGATTTATCTGGAGTACGAGAAAATTCAATTGTACAAAATGGACTATTTTGAGGAATGAGATACTCCGTCTGTTTAGGGGTGCCCAAATACGTCCGCTTCTGTTTACGTGAAGACGAGCGTGAAGACGTATTCGTTGTAGAGTATTGGGGACTGAAACCATGGGACTGTTTAGGGGTTGCGTAAGTAAGCTTCTGGTTAATACAGCAACATGCGCAGCGTGGTGAATACGTGTTCGTACTTGTTCCGGTTGTGGTGCTCCTGTTGGCCGTGGTGACGTGGTCCGTCAACTGTTCCTTGTCATGAGTTGTCTTCACCTTGCTGGCCTCCGGGGAGTCGAGGTCGCTCAGCTCGCTCTTGATGCTGACGTTGGAGTCACGGCTCTGTGGCGAGGTCAGGTCGAAGCTCATGGAGTTGCTGTCCTCGCGGACCGACGCCTCCCCCAAGCTCTGGACAAACATGCTGACCGGACGGAGCTGTGGCAGCTGGAATCCTCCCCTGAAATAACGCCAGTGTTTAAATTACCTTTCAAAGATCACAAGTTTTGACAATCATCTCCCCGGAAATAATGCCAGTGTTTATAAATTAACGTCAAAGAGCACAAGTGTTGACAATGATCTCCCCTGAAATAAAAGTAGCGGTAAAATGAACCTGGGTGAGTGAGTGAATATGGAGTTTTAACCCTCTCTCTGCTGAAGGCGACTTAAGTTGCCCGATCACATGCAGAAATAGATCACTTTGATTTTATTCAGCAGGGAGAAGGTTATGGTGATTTTAATTATCTCCTCTTTTCTTGAGTATACTTAGCCAGCCATCTCTTATTGCATTATTCTCTTGTTCAAAGAGCTGATGACTACGGGAATCCCCTGATTCTATAGTAAATTTAACTTCCATCTGAGTGAGTGAATATGGAGTTTAATGTCACTGCAGGATTCTTTCACCCATTTGCGACGAAACTTCCTTCTGACCCTGTGCATGCGTCGTAACTACTTCCTTTTTCTCAAGTCATTCTCCTGAGAAGGAGTGTTTTGTTTACGAAAAGAAATATCGTCACTGTAGGAATCTTTCACCCATTTGCGACGATCACTAATCCTGGAAATAATCTTCACTGAAATAACGATGGTCAAGATTAACTTTTTGTAGCACAAATCATCATAAAATCTATTCCTCAAGATACCATAAGCATTGGACATTCTGGTTTTGATAAGTGCATATTAATAAACTCTGAACAGTCAGTCACAATGATTTTTTTCCACAGAATACTACTACTTAACATTCCATCGCTGCATATTCCACTGAGTAAATCATTTTAAAAAAAAGAAGAAGTGAACAATTAAATTTAAAAACATTAATGACAATTATTTAACAACTAACTTGACTCTGGGACTATTCCCTGTCATTTCTGACAACTTGTCGGTGCCCATCAAAATCTTCGTTCTTTCCATGTAGTCCATATGGGTCTTGAATAACTGAAAGTTAAAGCAATAGCTCATACAAGTAATCATGAATGGCCATAAACAATAACATGAAAATCAACATTATATTGGATATCATTAAAGGTCTTTTGTTCTCATGTTACAGGAAATAGCATGCATATAAATATATTTTATTTATTGTCCAAATGTGAACTTTATTATATTTTGTTATTAATAGTCAGTGGTTTGTTGATCAACATCACAGCAGGATTCTTTCACCCATATGTGACAACTTTATTGAGAAATAAAATGTTTGGTTATTTTATCATTAATTTTAATTTTTTAATTGGGGTTTGGAGCCACTTCCAGCTAACATTCTTTCACCCATAGTGATACATTTGAAACGACGCTAAATTTTACACCATCATGTCTTAAAAATGTAATGGAGGTCTTGTACCCAAGTTTAACTCCCTACCTCTGTGTATCGTTCATGTAGCTTGTTGTATTCTTTCTTCATTTCAGCTTCTTTCTCCTCCAGTCTGGATACTGTGAACAAGCAAAGGACTCAACTTATGCATATTCGTCAGAGTATACAACCGAAGCTGCTATTAAAGGCGCTAGATAAAGTGCACATTTTCAAGATACAGGAGCCATGCAACCCACTGTTTTACACTGAAATTAATCTTTCACCAATACATGACATCATTTTTTTTTTGTATTATTTTTTTGTATTGGGGATTAAAGTTGCTTTCTAGAATCTTTCACTAATATCACGACTTGTCAGTTTAGGGCAGGAGGAAACCCGCAACATCCGT
>JAVCKX010048438.1:3450-13888 GCA_034780695.1 Lepetodrilus gordensis | reverse complement strand
TACATTGCTGGGGAACTGAACTTTGTGATGTAGGTTGTTTTGTGGTATTTGAATAACTGAATCAGTAGTTATGCATATATACGTTAACACTGTCGTCTATGGGATTTGAATTGGTGGTTTATAACCTATAGCAAGTGTATAAATGATACATACTACAGTCCGAGTCTTGGACCCAATAGATCGTAACATGGGTGCTATTGATCACCAGCTACGGCCGTCTATACTCCAGCTTTGAACGTTATAGAATTACGAATTGACGCCCTTTATAACAACTAATTGTTCAAATGTGTTCGAGTTTTATATTATGATGGTTTGTCAGTACCAATCTCATCAGCCACTGATCCTGGTCGTTACCATGGCATTGCTAATATTTGGCACATGGAAACTGGTGTAAAAACGTTAACTCATTCGTAGTTCCTAAAAGTCATCTATCTTTATAACTATAAACTTTCAACATAACATATAGTGACTCCTACGTATGTTTTGTAGCAAGTTTATAGCATAGTGATGTTAAATAAATAGTTATAAGTCAAATATGACCTTTTAGATCATTGTTCTTTTCAGGTTCGAACATTTTTAGAGACGTTTCTTTGCGTATAATGTTATTTAATGAATGTGGTTTTATTGTTATCGCTAAGCACGTGTTATTTGATATTTGGTAACTATACTACTGATAATTATCAGATCGGATTAAGATTTGCAACGAATACATAAATATAGCATTGTAATTTGAAATACATTGGCATGAGTGTTCATTTAATTATCGTATTAGCGAACGTTGGATATGCACTTATGGGAAGAACGCACATTCCTTCCTAGAGCACATAAAGAGGCAATATCGATGTCATTGAATCTGATAGTATAGTGAAGTTACTAAACACACAATTATGAGAATTAAATATATTCTACAAGTCTAGCATTCCAAATAATTATGATGCCATTACTTATGCTATGACATGCTATTAAAAGTGTTTTCGCTTTTGTCTAACCCTATTGAATCTGTGACAATAAAATATGTTGAAATTTATTGTTTGCTATGACTAATATTTGGAACTATGCCCGAAACACTATACACTAAATCCGTATTTCCGTATTCTGAGAATAGAAGTGAAATAAAACGCCTGGTAATTTACTATGGTTGGCCTGCGGGAATATGTACAGGTCAACATTCAACAGTAACACACCACTTCCTGGGTGCAGTTGGAAAGATGGTACACAATGGAATTGCATGGCTCAGAAAGACGTCTTGATGACGTTATTTATTACATAATTAGCTCTCTGCGCTCCTAAGCTGGTAGGTATACAGTGGAATTAGCCAGGCTTCGATGACCTATACTCAATAGCGGCTGCAAGTGCGTCATTTCTATTTTTAGAATTTCGAAGAATATAATTTAAAACTAGGAATTCCGGTGATAGGCTAAAGAAATCCCGGCCTTAGATTGATTAAAAATCCAGAGAAAATCTTAATACGACGTTACAAAGGATCGTATCCTTAAATGTCTGTTTTATGTTGTTCAGCATGGTTCACGCGTAATAAATCGTGAGGCAACGTAAGGAACCTAAAAAATACAACAATTATGCACATTTCACCTACATGCGTATCACCAAAATCTGTAAACTGGGTACGTCTATAAATAGAATTCGCTCCACTTGCAGCGCCTATATTTAATTTGACCTTCTCCGTACTTCCGTGTTTCACCGATCACTACATCCACCCGTAACAGTGGAGAGTAAGAGTGTTTGTATTACTGCTGGACTTAATAGTTTCTAGACTTTCGCGAAGGAATACTGGTATCTATTTCTGGGTATCGTTTCTCGAAAGCTCTCATATCCATTATGAGTCCATAGCGCTCTCGTAAGAAATATCAGCTGCCTAGGCAACAGGTCCGAATATGCCAAGGTCCGAATGAGCCATGGTCCGAATGAGCCAAGGTCCGAATAGGCCAAGGTCCGAATGAGACAAGGTCCGAATGAGGCCGTTACCCTAGTGAGTTCCCGATCGTCATAGTTATCGCTACGAGAGTGCCTTACGGTCTCGTAGTAGATACGAGGGCTTCGTGAAACAATACCCTGCTCGTGATTTGCATGCACTTCCATGCGTACGATTCTATTGTATAAAATTATGTTAATATTTATTTCTCATGCAATAAGTCAGATATTGTGTTTTCCTCAAGACCCCTGGGCCGGTATTTATAAAAGGGCTTAAGTCAGTTTTCACTATATATTGATCATCAAAAACTGACTTAAGCCCTTTTATGAATACGGCCTCTGGGTCTGTATTCATAAAAGGGCTTAAGTCAGTTTTTACTATATATCGATCATCACAAACTGACTTAAGCCCCTTTATGAATACGGCCCCTGGAGTCCGTTGCTCAGAATAGTTGTAGCGCTACAATAGTTGTAACTGGGCTCCCGTCACAATAGAAAGCGTTGACCTTACAATAGTTGTAGCTACAATAGTTCTGAGCAACGGGCCCCTGCAGGTTATGAAACAAATGAACAATTTATCACATCGACAAATGCTATGTGCGTGTTTTATATTAAGTAGACACACTTCAGACCGTAACGGATTAACTAGCGATCCTTAACTAAAGGTGTGCTTACGAGATCGTATTTGTTACTTGTTTATCACCGTATGTAAATCTGTTTGATCAGCACGTATTTTTACGAGCTCAGCGAAACGCCTTCAACGACTGCATTGAGTGGCGATACATGGAACACCATCACGCGTCTGAGATCTTCACAATAATTTACTCCGTTTCACTAATTTTAGAAATGATTGACGTAAATGTCTGGCTCTCTGGCTATCTACGATACATTAATAGCTTATGATATGTCCTTGGAAGATTAGATGCCACGCTATGTTATATAGCATCAGATGGTATTACTAAAACGTAGTTTTATCCACTTCTGTCTACCTGTGACAAGTAGTTATTGCCCATAGCAATATCATAATTAATGATTACAACTCGATGTTGCTGAGTTATATGCATTTATATGCATTTAATCAACACGAAATATTATGACACTTATGCACGAACATTGCAAATAATTATTTATTTTTCCTCTGGACATGAAAACATTGTGTAATGCCCCATAGTTCACTACGGAATGTTAGTTAAGTGGTATATTTTGTTATCGTTGTTGGAGCCTCTATCCAGATTATTTCAGTTATATCACGGATTGTCAGTTTGGGGCAGGAGGAAACCCGCTACATTCGTACCGCTAAACTTTGTAGTTAACCTGCGAGCACTGGCTGGTACTGAACCCGCGGCCGCGGCCTTTAGCTCAATAATGCAAATATTCTATCAGTACACAACCACCCGACAGTTAAGTAGTACAACTACACATGTACTAAAGTATATGTTTACGTTCAAGTCAAACCAACCAGCTTCTCAGTATTACTTGGCGCTTACAGTACATTGTATATTATGGATTAACACGAATACTGCAAATGTGTGAATATAAATAAATGGGTATCATGCAGCACGTTGATGGATACAACGGGTTCACCGTCAAACAGGAAACAAATCACTACTTCTAGGAAGCAATACGCATCGCTTTCTTGAATATTTCATGGCGCATGTCCGGAGATATATTGCTATTCTAATCGTATATGTTCACATACGATCATGATTGTAGTTAAGAAAAAATGGCTGGTTTATAAGCATCAATGTCTTCGTGCATGTATGACATGTGTGTACTCAATTAATGTGTTCATTAAATATTTAAATAGCTATTTATGCATACACCAAATAGCTATTTATGCATACACCAATAACAATGTGTTTGGCGGGCTCGACCTTCCCAGTATTTCCATAATGGAAGTTACTTGAATTGCGTTGAATAAATAGCATTGGCGGACAGCACAGTGTGTAATTATAACTGTCCTGGTTTGGATCATATATCATCTTAACTAACGATGTCTCTGTAATGGGAAACTACGAAATGTACACGATCATTTTAAATGTGTAACTGTTAAATTCAAGCTCTATTCTCTATTCGGTACTTAAATTAATACCATTACGGTGTGTTGACATGTATTATGGTCACGTGTATTTTCTATTACCTGAAAGTATTATTATATATGTATGTGTGTGTGTATGCGGATGTGTCCTGAAAGTAGGTGCATTGGTGTCGCTTAACATTAAAGTCGCAATAAAACTCCAAAAATATATTCGTATCCTCTTTCAGGCAATTGACTCTTGCGCATCTCCGGAATTGATTCCATTTAGGTTTCCCCCAAGACACGTCAAAACAGGTATATTTTCTGCTGTTGCACAGTTTCCACGAAGTTTCTAAAATCATGTCATTTTATAAGCACAGACATTAACTCTAGTATGTGTTACTCGGTTATTGTGTAACTCTCACAGCACAATATATAAGTTACATGACTGCAGTACACATACTCCTTATAGTTCGCCAAATTCCACCAGTCCAAACTACAACCCTGAGATTCTATTCGGTACCCTCTTTTCAGCTCCTTTGGGGATCTAATGGAGAAATCATATGTTAGATCCATGCATAATGAATGATGACTGAACAGACAGACCTATATTATATTTCAGTAATTAGGGGATAAAGAAGATGCGAACACCGACTGTTTGAATAATCCTTAGAGAATGCTACTCTGTCAGGATCGTCACCTGGTGGTCTTTGATCAGAATTACTTTCCTTTAAATTAGAGTTCCTCACATGGTGTGACTGAATCTGTGTCTACACGGTTCCATTTAGGTGACGCCCGTGTTACTGTGATGGTTAATTATAACTAGAGTCTTCTGTACGGGAACTGGATAGAGGTATATATATATATAAATATGTTTTTCTCTGCTCCATTTCCTGAATGAATCAGGTATGGTGGGCCAATATTGCCACCACCTCTGACACGTGACAAGGATTTGTTGGCTCTGTAGAACGATCGGAGTACCAAGAAGGAGGTCCTTCCCACTCACAGCATACGACACTCCAGTTGTTACCTATATTTTACCTGGTCAGGTTAGGTGCTCAAATAAGTGTTCTAATGAACAGAATGCCGCTCAAAAGAAATAAAAATAAGCAGGCTTTGTAGTTTTCGTCAACACCGTCACAATTTTATAGAAAGGTAATAGTATGAACTTGGTTAACTTACAGCATACTGCAACATTGAGAGCTACGGGTGTTATGCGTCCCCCTGCCCTAAACCTACAAGCCGTGATGTGTGAAAGAATCTTGAAAGCGGCTATTAACCCTCAATGACTGCTTGTAATAGAAATCACCATTACATTAAACTTCCAACCTGGTACCCTGTGCCTTCACTGATGTAGAGAAGGCACACGGTACCAGGTTGATTAAACTTCAAGCAATCTCCTAATGTGTGTTCGTGAGAGAATACTTCCTGCTTGCAATAGTATTGGTAGTTACGCTAGACTATCGTGGCATAAGTAGATTGAGAATGATAACCATATTGTATCACAACTTCCCCCGTATGTCAGATCGATTTCCATATGCGGTACTATCCTCGAATCTACTTAATATCCGTCAAATGCCTGGGATATGCACGTTGCCTGGGATATGTGCTTATTCGGTACACAATGTATGGTCAGTGAAACTTGGTTGACTTTCTACTGATATAAAATTATGTTGTTAAGTAGTTATACTGGCCGGTGTGTGGATGATGACGATCCTGACAGAGTAGCATTCTCGAAGGATTATTCAAATAGTCGGTTTTCGGTGTACACGTAGCTAATTCCTGGAAGGGATTCGAACTGATTCTGATGAAAGCAAGTCTATGGTAATATAATAGACAACTTGGCACTTGGCAGTATACTGTATCAAGTTCTTGTCACTTTAAATACTACAATTCCAACAGATCTCACTCAATGTTCTTGAAAGTCATGCTATATATATGTCTTTTACAGTCTTGTCTTTGAAAAAGATGATCTTGAAAGTATTAGTTCATCCCTCTGAAAGTATTAGTTTTAACATTATTAAACGGATAGAATTTGGCAGTTTGCTACATGAGTATTTATTATGGATCTAATAGTATTATCAAGGGGAGGTTGCGTGCGCGCGCGCGTGTGTGTGTATGTGTGTGTGTGTGTGTGTGTGCGCGTGCGCGCGTAAGTACTTGCATGTGTGTGGGCGTGGCGGGGGTGTCTGTTAATATATATACTAGCATGCAATTCCATGCTTCATGGATATTTGATAAAAACATATCTATTCGCATACATACTATTCAAGAAAGACAACATGGGAGACTGTTTAAAAGCTTTAGGTCTATACCTATTTTGGAATCATGCGTTTGAATCTAAGTTAAACGGCATTTCTTGGACGATGTTGAGGGTCTGTCTGTAGGGAAAGTATAAATAGTAAATTCTAAGGTTAGTTATTCAGCCACGGAGTGCGTTTCTCGTTGACATTTGGACATCGTCGACTACAATTAACATTGATACCCCTTCCCCCTCCCCCAGTACCGTGTGGCTCCTAAGAATACACCAAATACATAGACATACGCAATTATAATGGTAATAACGGCAATGGCAAACTATTGTATAAGTACGTATTGGCGTGTAATAGTATATTCCCATGATTAAATATAAATAGTAATGACACCTTCTCAGTTTAAATTGCATACGATTAACAAATATTAAAATATTTTGGCACGAATTAGCTTTCTAGACTAGGTACGATCGATCATATTATGGACCAAAAAAATGTGTGGCGTTTCTAGACTCTTAGTGGATAGTAAATAGATTAACGTATATAAAGCTTTCTTTTAAAAATATAAGTAAGACGTACGCTAATTGAAATGATCAATTTCCTTTTGCAAGTTTATCCGGAATTCACCCTAATGGATATATGCTGATAGCCGAGAGTAATGTGTCTTTGGATGCTAATAATATGATCCTATTATTCGTGTCGTCGACTAGCATGAGAGTTATACCGTCATACTGGCCACTCTGCTATCACATTATTAGGTGTGTACTTATCGAGCTAATGCGATGATTTCAGACAACATGTCAACAATCCCGAGTACATTGACGTCGAATTAGTTGGTCAATCTCCTTTCAATGGCTCTCAAAGAACAGCTACATTGAAGGTTAATAGCTAAAGGTAGGTAGGTCCCAGCATTCATGTAGCCAGCCGGAAATGCCATGGATTTGTTTTTTCTGTATTCCGGAAATGAATCAGCCAGATAGGTTTCCATATATGGAAATTATGTCAACGTGACTTTAATTTTAATTCAACTTTTGTACTATACAGTTTATGCTACGTGATGTGGAGTTTGTTCACCGTTGAAGATGACATGGTGTGTAGCTCGCTAGATAATATATTACTTTGCGAGATCTCTATGATATCTGTGGGAACTCTGTTCCTTTTTTCTGTTGGAGGTGTGTCGACGCATGTAGATTGGTTCCGATACGACATTCGCTGAATACGGCGCTTCCATTGCACCGAAGACGGATACTTACTGGTAAGTCACCATTGAAATGTTTTCCCACAGATAAAATGGAGTAAATCTCTACGGGTACCATATAGCAGAGTTGTATAGTATCCATTGTGCCTCACAGTTACACGATGCGAACAGTATACGCATAATAGCCATATAAATAAATATACAAATCATAATGTTTCCAAATACATCCCCAGCCTGTGGTGAGAGTTTTCTCAATTTCTAAATGTTAAAAATATATAACACAGTGCTTAGCTTCTAGTAAGTATTATTTCTTTTACTTAACATTTAGCGATCATTCAATAAATATAATTTTTAAATTCTAGTCAAAATGGTCGTTCATATAACTGCATGTAGATAGCATTGTCGAATAGTTGATATATTCGTTCCAAACAGTATGTTCATGAATGTCTGTCTATTTCCATTGTAAAGAGTACAGAAGACAGGGGGAAGTGGTTAAAGTATACAGGCAACATATAACAAATGAGAAACATCGTCACATTTTACAGGTAGCAGTATATCCTACAGCCAATGGGAAATATCGTCACATGCAGCAGTATACTCTACAACCAATTGGAAATATCGTCACATTTTACAGGTAGTAGTATATCCTACAGCCAATGGTAAACTTCGTCACATGTAGCAGTATACCCTACAGCCAATGGTAAACTTCGTCACATGTAGCAGTATACCCTACAGCCAATGGGAAGTGGCAATAAAGTAATACAGTAATAAAAGATAAATAAAACTGAATTTAATTACGTGGGAAATTGTTGCACAGTGGATTATTATGTTTGTGCAGGATGTTTCTTCGTGCAATTTCCATTTTCACTTGTACTTAATTAGAAAATGTGTGGTTCCTGGAAAGCTTGGGATTCCAATATAGGTTTTTATGAGACGTAACGTGGCGATTGTGCGATCTTGGTGATTATTAGACCACATATATATTTACATAAACATGGAATTATTCTAGCATTTCTAGCATTTCTGTACGGATATCTTGTTTATTTATGGATGTCCTGCATTGTGGACATTTTACTGAGATGGAGAATTCAAATTAACCCGGATTCAGTTATGAAAAGAACATCACGGAAGTATTGCGTAACAAATATGCTTCAATGTTCCCGTATATGAAACAATAGTCTTCCACGTAAACATGATGTTGACTCGTATTAATACTTTAACATCCCTTTCAGTGTGGCGGTTTTTAATCAAGTCTGGTCTATTTCCAGATGTGAGGAACATATTTTTTTTAAATGTTGAAGTAATCCTTTATTCCCCTGGGCCATGTACAGATACTTGGTATATACGTCCATCCAATGAATGGATGTTTCTCGGCTGGAGTCAGAACGTAATAACACTAGAAATACGTCATCAGCGTTTGATAACGGTGAAAGGTTCCCACCACACGCACGCTTGTGCTTATATCCAGTTAACGATCAAATACTTTGTTATGCTGATATAATTATGATGACTATGAGGCAAATACTGAAAGGAATGTTTATACGTTGGGATTGAAGGGTGAAGGGTTTAGTGAGGGAGGGAAGGAAGGAGGGGCGGGGGAGGAGATGAGTGCGGAGGGAGGGGATTTGGGAGACCGGAGACAGGAGTCGGAATGACCTACTGTTTCAAACACTTCAAAACCTCGGGGGGATCTTTCATCATGATAATATACTCGGACAGACACCCGATTCAAAGGTATCCATTCAACATCGAATCCCATAGATTGGGGAAGTGACAACGCCAGTTCACAGCGTGGGTGTAGACTACACTTCGTTGACAATGTTCCCACACTCTTGATGAGATGACATCCCTGGGAGCAATAAGCTGATTCCTGTGATGACAGACACATTCATGTATTTTTCGGCCACTGAACACCGAATCTGACAAGAGCATGGATTTCTTCTTGATGAATTTGATATGTACATATTATTATCCGTGAATTAGAACATGTGAAAGTTACATGGGGAAAAAAACGATGTTTATAAATCTACTGAATTGACTTTTTCTTTGCCCGTCATTTCTTTTGTCTGGATATTATTATGTGTGGTATATATGTTTCGTATACCTCGATAAGGCACTCTATTAAATAGCAATCCATTAGACAAGACTAGGAATATACAACACGCTCGTCTGGATATACTAAGTGAACGCCAGTGTCCAGTGTATATTGTACTGAGGGGCACACTGAACCTTCACCTCTACACGGAAATACGGCGTTCACGGAAGTAATCATACTGTAAGATTATGAATTAATCGTCTAAGTATATATTTTTTAGAAATAAATCTTCGTAAACATGTTGACTTGTAACATGAAAATATATCATTCTATTTTTTTCCAATTATGTTTTTTTTCATAGGATCATGTTTTTTATACATACTATAGGATCTATTTCTGAGTCTGCTTGACTGCGGAAATAGACTACCGAGGACTAGGGTAAATCTTCATAGCATGCTGTCTTTATAACACAAAGACAACCACGTGGCCCTAAATCCAATGAAAGGTACTTAACTGGACGAGCTGGGTTTGTACTGAAACATGTATCACTAATGACTACTAAGGGTTCCAACCATTCAAATGCTGAGCATTAGTGTGTCTGCCTGTGTTAATGCGCTTGTCTGTGTATATATGTAGCTAGTTAGTTCCATTCAAACTGATGTCGTAGTATTTATATTAATTTTCATTATTAAAATTAGTAATAGTATCGTATTAATACTAATACTAATACTAATAATAATAATAATAATAATAATAACAATAATAATAATAATAGTTGCACCGTTCAACAGTTGTCTATGCGCTATTGAAAGTTGTCTTCAGTATTAGTGGAATATGTTCTGGAAGACCATAGATTTTATGTTGACCATCATATTACTGTCCGGCAGATTTTGATTTTGTTCTTGCAATCATTGGTAGCCAATGTAGGTTTTCTTAGACTGGGTAGGCTATTACATTATTCCTAGTTCTTAGACTGGGTAGGCTATTACATTATTCCTAGTTCTTAG
>JAVCKX010048328.1:0-11167 GCA_034780695.1 Lepetodrilus gordensis | reverse complement strand
ACTTCATTGAAGCATATTGATTTATTAAGTTGGCAATTCCTCGCTCACCTCGATATTGTCTTTCTCCTTACAATTCTCAAAAAAAGGTTCAGACACTCGGATCTTTAAATTGGAAGATTGAAAGAAATAGCATCGCCATTGTGCGAAATGGTTTCATTGACGAAGTCCTCCTTGGCCGAGTTGTAATGTTCCGATGGCTAGTTTTCACATATCTATACCATGTTTCGTATGTGTTGTTATTAATATTATTAATATTAATATACTATCAGCATACAAAATATTAACAAACAGACCACATATATTCGGATCGCATACGATAATTGAAAATTCGTTATTAACCCATTCGCTGACGGATAACACACATACATGGCTCTTAATGGTTGCCTACAGTTGCCTACAGCATGGGAAACGTTAAATCATTCGTGTGTGGGTGATAAATGTCGGTGGCACATCAATAATAATTCTCCATATCACTTATTTTAACAGACCGTTGATATTTCCGCCGCATGCTTTCTATCAAACATCCTTTTAATTTTCACTTATTCCTAATCGTGCCTCGATCAATATGCTAAGTAGCATAAGGTTGGGCTCTCACATACTGCTTGTCTTAAACATTTGTTAGCTACTTCTGCAGTGGAACGTAGGAATTAGTGATCTAGTATCAACAGTTCGTGATATGGCGTGGAACACACTCTAATCTAGGCTGAGTTTAGTCTACAATGTGGTACTAATAGGATCCGTCACAAGGGTGTAAAACCAGTCACGCTTGTCAACCTATATATTGGTTCGTTAGCACGAGTACACACGTAGTTCCGGGTTTGGTGTTTGACGGAAATGGAACTTGTTTAAGAGTTAGAAATAAAACAATTATTCTAGCTCTTCTTATGATCAATAAACTATTTTATATATTGAATTCATTATTTAGAATGTAATTATATAATTATTTAGAATTATTATTAATTTAGAATTTAGAATTATTTCATTATTTAGAATTCATGGAAGTATATTAATTCTATTCCGGAAATAGTTAGCGGAATGTAATCTCATAATCAATGATATTGGATAACTTTTCAGATGCATGCAAAACAAAGTACATTCACTTGGAGCACATATTATATACGATGGGTTAATACAGCCATTGATTTTAGGTAGGGGACATTTCATATTGTGTCGGGCAATTATTTGTTAAATATAAACGAATAACTAATCGAATACGTATATAGTAGCTGTTTCATTAGTTACTTTGCAACGTTTAACATTACAGTTTTCATAGTTAAATGAAATTGCGGTAGTTTGGTTAATGCAGCTACAAATATTACACATTATTTCCAAATAATGGTGTTTTCTACGTTTACCTGATCTCCGTGAAGTAAATGTGTTATTTCGAGACCCACGTTAAATTACCTGACAGGTTTGTCTAGACATGGGTACACATCATGATTCAAACAGCAAACTATTAATAACAAGTTGGTGCTGAAAAATGAGAAGCTGTATGTTCATACAAATGTATTCTATATTTTGGTAGTAGTCATTAGTTTACTATAACTATAGATACTAGTAATAGTATAGCGATCTCAAACGTACTTACAACCTTATTATGTTTAATGGACGTGCTCCTTGCAATGTCTTCGTTTTTAAGTTGCATGGCTTTTTACACCTATTGCCAAATGTCGAAATGACTGATAATACATACCATATCAGTTTGTATTATCTTTGTTCTATATTGCACTTCAACGCTGCAGAGCATAATTACACCACCGAACATAAATGTATTCTCATAATAATCTCAGGGATATATATAACATAAATGATATTAATGATTGTACGAAAAGAATGTGTAAGTTACAATGTAAGGACACATGCATAGGTGATAGCATTAGTGGAATTAATTGAGCAAACACATTGCAGCTTTTATAAAGTTTGATATTGACTTAGGAATTGAGTGTATTCACAAATCACAAGGCTAATGCAGTTATCTATTGGTCAGTATTTACACTATTATTCTGGTAGAAGAAATTACTAGTAAGCTACCAGAGGTTTGACTGCCTCCGCATAGCTTCACGGTTGCATCAGACCGCTACAGGGGCGGATCCAAATGTGTTACCCGGCTTGCGCCTCCCCTAGAATTGGATACTTTTGTTCAATAAACATATATTTTGTATTATGGTGAAATTATGAGCCCCCTCTAAAATACACTTTGAGCCCACCCCTAAACTGAAAGTCTGGATCCGCCCCTGCGCTATTCGGTTACATGGGACGGTTACGTCTGATCATGTGATCTACATTATCGATCAGAGTAGCGTTTCTCGAAGCTCTCATATCCACTATGAGACCATAGCGCTCTCGTAAGTGCAGATCCTCATGTATTAGAGATGGCTACGTCAGTCCTTATGGTTTCGTAGTAGATATGAGAGCTTCGATAAACGATACCCAAATCAATACAGTTAGGTAGTATTTATTTAGGGTCACGTGGGATCACGACAAGCGTGTTGTGTGTTCTTGGGTGTTTGATTTGAATTTATTGGACCGGAGTCGACACTCGAGTCAAAATCAGACATTGCCTTATAGTTTCGCACTTGTGCAGTAGAATGCTAATGCAATCATTTGCAACAAGGGTTACCCAATAAACGATCTACTATAATGGCTGTCGACATTGTTCTAGATATTATACGAGGAATATTTTACTATAAATCTAAACTCAGCTTCTGCAAATTCCGCGTTGTTGACGTCACTTCCTGAGAAATTGTCATATCCCAACGACCGGAAGTAGAAAATTGCTAGCTTCAATATACGTTTACAAGTAAGTTTCGCCTACAGTATATTTTGGCTCTATCGTTTTTGTGTGTGTTTTATTTTCTCAGAAATATATATAATATAATTATTGATATGATACAGATGCGACTGTGCCGGATTCATCATAATTATGAGTATGTTATGATACAATACAATGGAATATAATTAGTTTCCATTCGTGATTTTAAATTACGGAGACCAGCAATGCAATTGCTATGTCTAAAAATAACGAATTAACCCGATAATAATTCCTAAGTATATGTTTCCATATTACATACTTATATACAAATAGTGTATACGGCATGTACTTTTGTCGATATTGAAATAGCACGTCAGGTAATAGAACTCGCTGGAGAGATGCTATGGTGTTTATTACAATGGTGACATTGTTTCCACTGATAGTGCAGAATCTATGAATATCGCGGTGCATAACCGCTTCAACTCATTGGAACAAATATGTCTTATAGGATTACTCAGTCCATTGGCTAATCAAGAAAGTGCAATTCGTCTATTTTTCTATCAGACTTTATTCTCAATCAATCCAAGTCAATCAATTTTACCTCCTGCTTGACAGGTCATTCATATAATAATCTCCGTCAAGCACACCTTACAAGGGTGAGATAATCGAACTAGCGCCGAGAGGAATACCTCAAAGTATTCCGAACAAGGGACATAATCCCATAGTTGTAAATTGCTGGACTACCGCTAAGAGGTAAATGAAACTGTTACTAATCGCAAATGTGTATTGGACTAAACCGAGCTGATTCCAATAAACTGATCTGATCAAACAATATTTAATAGTACAGTATTATCACGCTGGTTGAGATAGCTAGAAAGCTGCTTTCACTATGTTAGATGTAACGGATTTGCGCAAACACGTAAACAGATTTCCCCTTTACAAAGACCAGCGGTGTCTACGTTTTAAGGGCAATGCATTACCATGGGAATGGGTTTACGGCCGTTCCATTTGCTGTAGTTGTTGTAATCCACCAATATGATAGAATACAATTGTTTCCGCGTAGGTACCGAGGTGGGGCTAACTGGGATATAGCCGACTTTGTAGTGGGCGTGCATGAAGGGCATCAACAGTGACCTCTCTCAACTGCTACCTGGAATTGAAGCTCATTTACTCATAAACGTTATCAATGAAAAGATTCCCAGCAGTAGATAGCATTACACCGGCTGTATTATTGAAGGTGTTATAGATGCGGTTTGAAATTGACCCAGCAAACCTATATAGTTAGGTGTCCTGTTCTTAACAGGACCAGACAGTATCCTGACAGGAAACGGTCACTTCGGGTGTCCTGGGTTATTGTTCAGCATGTCCCGGAGACATAACAGGACACCTAAACTATTTTGCTGTGCAAGTTTCGCATTTTAGATGTGATTACTTTTTTTATCTAAATTATAATAATTCATTGGTTCCGTAAAGCATGTTTTTAACCAATACGAATACGTCTCTTTAATACGTGTTCATAATGTCATTTCAGGGCTGAGGGATTCCCATGTGTCACGTGATTTAGCTGTTTGACCAATGACGAACAGCTATACAACCCTTGGTGGAAACTAACTTCTACGACCATTGACCTTCGAGCCAGATTCCTCTTATCTCGTGTGCGCCATTATAATGGGGGGTTTGTCTCCCTTTAAGTAAGTTCAGCCTAAAAATGTGTTTCCTATGCGTCTCCTAAACATCGGGGACGAAGTCCTTTACTGTGAAATGTGATTCGATTACCCAGCCAGACACATTTCCTATTTCATTCCGGAGAGTGTCAGACATATCGAAGATGTCCGGCGTCCAATGTTCTCTTCATATCTAAGGAAGATGATGTATTTTGAGGACTGACCATGTCCTTGGAACTGTAATCATATCTATCTGATGGGTGTATTTTGACAGACCTTCTTTCGTGACATTTTGATTCACATGGTAATACGATATGTCTCCTACCGGCGGAGCGAGTTCCTTTCATATGCATATAACGATTATATAAGTAACATTATACTTTTAATTAAATCCAATGTGAATTGTCGTCACCGGCAGTGAAGTATCGTAATTAGGTATGTATATATTTCTTAATGACATGCACACACATAAGTGAAGTATAATAAATCAACAATTATATAATGTCCAATTGCCTCTTTGAAATTAGCATCCACTGTTCTCCCGTTACGCCAAGGTAATTCCACCCCACGAGTTATAGTTTACCATGCACAGCTATAACTGTCGAAATATCATGCTACGGGTCTTCTCCAACTCTCCCAGTATTTAGACCAAGGCTGATAGCGATTGTGCTCTTCAGTCAATCGTGTTCCTAGTTAACGACTTATATGGCTTACTCCTTTCTAGCTGTAATGTCTGTACATTCTGTCCGACGCATGCGCACTTACACTGTGCGGTGTTGATCCTTGGTAACTGCGCATCCGTCGGACAGAAAGTACAGACATTACAGCTAGAAAGGAGCAGGTCCAAACTATACGCTGAGCATTATTTTAAAGGATAGATACTAACGCTATATTAATTGACTATCATTATCATCATCATCATCATCATCATCATCATCATCATCATCCATCCATATCCTAGTAGCACACCTGTGCAGGATACACAACTGTCGGTGGATCCACGTCCGAAAGTTGGCATCATTTAGAGGAGACCTCCAAGAATCCGTGAATCGATAATCTTATCTACCTTGGTTGCTGTGATGGTACAATTCTGCCGATGCATTGAATTCACGCCGAAAACGCAGTTATAGAATAGGTCACCCAACCTTTAGATGTTGCCCCATCGACAGCTGAGCGTCCTTCACAGGAAACCTCAAGGACACCCCATCCACATGTATCCTACTAATGTCCTGAAGGCATCCGGAAGATGTTCTACGATGTTGTTGTTGCTGCTGTGTTCCACACGAAACTTTCCTGCCAGCACATACGACACTGTAACAAACACACACCAACCCCCGCCACCCTCACCACCCCCGCCACGACACCACCCCCACCACCTCCACAACCATACACTGCTCTTGACTCTACTCCTTGTCGCGGCCTATAATACTCAACCATAAAGCCATCTTACTCGACTTGCACCGATACGTACTTCAGCCACCCACTCTCTAGCATTACATACACATGTATAAATAACAAGTCACTTATATTTCCACATCAAGATAACAGGTAGCAGGGTATCGTTTCTCGAAGCTCTCATCTCCACTATGAGACCATAGCGCTTTCGTAAGTGCACGATCCCCGTGTATTAGAGATCCCTACGAGAAAGTCATTATAATCTTGTAGTAGACATGAGAGCTCCGAGAAACGAAGCCCTGTTTTGGCATATGGAGATAGAGCATTCCATCATCTGACAAGGGCTCAAACACGTACTAGTATATTAGATACATTGGTTAAATCCATTCTGGGGCCCGTTGTTCAGAACAGTTGTAGCGCTACAATAGTTGTAACTGGGCTCCTGCCACAATAGAAAGCGTTGACCTTACACTAGTTGTAGCTACAATAATTCTGAGCAACGGTGCCCTGAACTTAACGGCATCGTAACATAGATGTTGGTTGCACTGGAAGCCCACTATCAGAATACGGCACCGTTGTTAACAATTAACGTGAGATGTCACGTTAAACATGCAAAGGGAATCAGGTGGAAATTAGTTTGGTCGTAGTGTAAATAAACCTGGACCCCTTCCGGATACAAAACTCTCAGGGCTCTTAGCTGACATATTGTCACAATGTCCCGGACTCTTGGCCCTGACAGAGTGTCATCTGCTGTCATTACAAGGGGGTCATCTGGATGGCAATTAGCAGTTGGAAGTTGCTCATAGTTGGCCTCCCTCCACTGGTGCACAACGCAGATTCCAGTTCCTCCCCTGGAGGAGTACTTAACCATTTGAACAGCGATTAATGTGTTAGTTTTTCCTATCATCTTGTCCATCTGGGCTTCACGTCCTCAATGTGTGTCGGAGGTCAGTGGATAGGAACAGATTGTCTTAACCAGTTAGATAGCATGACAGATCTAATCGAATACGCAATGTGAACGGTTTTTATAAACGTAATGCTTGAGATTCTGTTAAAGCCATTTATGATCATTTGCCTTGGTTTTACTGCCTGTTACTTCAGAAGTGATATTAAGCTAGCTCATATGCTATGACGTCCTGTCACATTCACTCTCGAAATCAATAATCGTTAAACTATGTGATTTTACGCTTCCACTAATACCATTCGTCTTGCAAATGTCGAATGCGTTAATATAATAACAATCAAATACCAGTGGGCATGTCACATTACTATATCTAAAGAAGTTGTTGAATATGACGTTTTGCAAACAGTGTGACATCTTATCACGCGACTATGCCGTTTTCTCTACCTCCACTCACCCCCCCACCCCCTTCTTCCCCCCATTTCAAACTGCCTACGCGTATATTTGTAAGTAATAACATTCACCAGCCAACGGAAGATAACGTAGCCTACGGCTGGACTTAGTTCGAGCGATATATAAGTACGTATGTCTTAGAATACTCAACCGGAAGTAAACCGTCTGGCACAGAGGATAAATAGTACATCCAGTAATTAAATATGTATACGTTTAAGTTTTTAAAGCAGTATTCAGTGAATTTCAATTGTGTGTGTGTGTGTGTGTGTGTGTGTACATCGGGCTACTAATTCATCGGGTTCGGCGTCACTTCCGCATGCTCCTCCAGATTGTGGCAGCACCGTCTGTATACTATATCGCAGCCGCCGGCCAAAGTCTCGGATGTAAAGGAAGGAAATACAGTCTATGCTTTGCCGCAATACCGCAGATTGGGGTTCACTGCACTCCAAACTATCCCAGATTAAGCGTTAATCAAAACTTAAAATAGCCACATCACTTCCCCCACACGTCATATAGAAATTCCCCCAAACCAAACCCGACATATGATCAAGTTCTTCCCTCAAGCCGCGTCTCCTCACAACCAGCGATTTCAGGAATACGGGGAAAGATTCCCATCATGATCTGATCCCTGGTGCTAAACCAAGATCCCCATGCATTATCTTTCCCTCTCCTTTTGTCGCCACAGAAGCAATCTGTCGACTTGCCGCCGAGAGTTTGCACGGCTACTCGAGGCTGCCACGACGGAGATAGGTCATTACGAAGAGGACATCGCCTACACGCGCGCGGTACCTGCATCTCCTTGTTACCAGCGACATCCGAGATGGCCGCGAGTCAAGCATGCACTTGATCGCATGACATGGCATCGAGTTTAGATGTATTAGCATGATATAAATCTTATGGGCACTGGGGGAACGAATAGGAGTCACGCGAGGAAATGACAGCGCAACAGTCCCTTTTCATAACATTTCCGCAGATTTTTAGCCTCACATGCTAACTTAATTACTTTTTTAAGATCAGAGCTCGATGGCTCGGTATTCTTAGGATTGAATCCTTGTAATATAATTTACGCATTCCTTAAAATGGTCCGGGGTATACGACTATTCGCCAAGGCAGCACTTCACAGCACACAATGGCACAATAATTATAGTAACCTGTACACATTCGATAATTTGCCAACATACTGTACAGAGATTACAAAATAACCAAATACTGAAATTATTACTTGGGAGTCTTTAGATAACGTCAATTCAAACTTGAATACGCATTGGAGGCATACCTCCATAGTTTCAGAGGTCGAAAGTCAGTAATTCATATATGAAAATGATACTGATTGCTAATATATTTATATGAACAGAGCCGCTCAAATGTTTTCTCCAGGAATCTGGCTTAAATCTGTTCATTGTGGATATTTCTAATAGGACTATTTGGTTGAGAAAATGTTTTGTAGACTAATCATCATCATCATCGTCATCATCATCATCGTCATCATCGTCATCGTCATCCTCGTCATCATCATCGTCATCATCATCATCGTCATCATCATCATCGTCATCGTCATCGTCATCGCTTTCTTCTGTGATACGTCGTCATATTCATAACCAGCATCAGCACCACATCATCATTGCTATAATCACAGTCGTCGTCGTGGTGGTTCTCACCGTCAGTGTCACATCACCCTTGTCGTCGTAATCAAACAACTGCAAAATCAACAACGTGACACAATATACGTTCAACCCATACCAAGCTAAAGTAACGTACCACAGCAACGCTGAACCGTAGCTTTTGCCCACGCACGCACATGCACACACACACACACACACACACACACACACACACACACACCCGCAAATGAAAATACACGCTCACAGACATACGCACATATAAATTAATAATAATAATAGTATTCATGCATATATGTTTTCCTCTAGCTATAGTTCACTGGCATACTTCATCTCTAGTCAAAGGACACGCCCCTTTGTCGTCATGAGGTGAAGACAGCATCACGACACGAGCCACCATGTTTTTGTTTTTCTCTGAGCTAATTAACCAAAGACGTTTGTTTAGTCCGATCCTATTCGCATCCTCCGGGTTCGATGTCAATGAGACTGAAGTAAAGCTAACCTCAGATAATGGAACAGGAAGTGATGGATCCTTATTTCCGATGCTCATGATTCAGAAACACATAAAGATAAACAGAGGAAGGTTAGAATTATACTATGCTATTGAACCCACGGATCCAAGAGGTAGTTGAACAGATGAGCATGACAGACGACTCTGCTCCTTTCTAGCTGTAATGTCTGTACTTTTTGTCCGACGCATGCGCAGTTACACTGTGCGGTGTTGATCCTTGGTAACTGAGCATGCGTCGGACAGAAAGTACAGACATTACCGCTGGAAAGGAGCATTCCCTATGTTTAATACTTACATAATAACACGGGGGGAACAGCACCTTTCGGGGATTTGTATATTACTCATTGAGTTAGTATGTGTGAAATCATAGTATGGGTGTGAATTCAACTATGTTTGACAGAGGAAATAGCCCTAGATTTGTTATCACCTATCGGTCATTTATGCCAGAAAAATCGTGTGTTTTTTAAACTTCAAGGATCTAGGAATCGCGCAGATTCACACATTGAAAGACACAGAAATACAGACGTGGATAAAATTGCATAATTGAGCATCAATTCATCTAATCTTTTCCAATGTTTTATATGTATTTACAGTTACATCTTATGCCATTTGTAAAATTCAATCCTTGAAAATTCGATTTTGGTTTTTTTAACGGCCCAATTAATGTGTTGACGTATGTGATGTTCAAGAAGAAGAAAAAAGCCAACATGTTGATAGCGGGACATACTACTGTGTGTAAACGCAACCCGTTCATTGAAGTAACTAATGATGAACGCCAAAAGAAATCCAAACCTGTCGGAGTTAGCGCGTCGCCTAATTAGATTAAGGCGTAAACTAGCGGATACACGAGAGCCAATCTAAATAGAAGGCGACACGAGCGGGTTTATTGGGTGAGAATGACAATAAAACCCGACTTGAAAGCTTCTGAAACATATCCCTCGTCCGTCTTTCTCTGTGAAAACTATTTATGCGACTCCCAGTGGAGGTGAACGTCTTGTCGACATCTGAGTTCACTGTGGAGCTGTTTAGATTGTTTTCTTTTACCGTGTTACGATTAACTCGTAGGAGAGAGTTCATGCAAGTCGAGAAATTTAGATAGAATTAGCTGTATTAAATACGGACTGGATTTTATTACACGCACATGCCATCTGTTGAATTACCCTGGGGATAACTCACCTAACGTTTTAATATGGTACATAATCTGAGCTGTTCTTTGATAATAGTATGTACGTTATAAGTATAAAGCCAACACAAGCGGGACATGGCATAATCTGATCTTGGTGTTTTTATATACTATCTACAGGCTAACCCTGTGTCACGATGGTTACTGAAACGTGGTTTATATTGTATGTGATTTCGTCACTGATTTTTATCTCACATTACGTATTTTACACAATCTCGACCGGATGTCTCAATGTTCGCGCATGTGCGTGAGCCGCAAGGTCAAATCGCAAAGAACTTTGGAAGTAGCTATTAACGGAACTCGGGCTTAAACGTTTGCCTGATCGAAGCGTCTCGTTGTAAACATTCCTTTCATATATTCCATGCTGCACGAGGTGTCTTGCTGTGCCAGGAGTGCCCTCTATTGGCCGGGTGCAAATGACAGTATCAACTCTCCCAGCAGCATTACCGCTTCCTGTTGCGTTGATTGACATGGCGATCGATGTCCACTAGACATTCATCCAGGATCTGCGCTGCGGTAATGGGCTCCGTCTGTATGTATGCGTGTACCTAGATCTCTCGCATTGGAAGCATTGATTGGATTCAAGCTTTAAATCATTGTTGATTTTTTTTTTCAAATTTAAAGAAACGGCTTGACGTTCCGTGTTGAGCAATGCTGCTTGCGTCCTTGAGATTTCTGAGGATATATAT
>JAVCKX010048219.1:1767-13891 GCA_034780695.1 Lepetodrilus gordensis | reverse complement strand
TAAATGGTCAGCATTTGATGATGAAAATGAATGCAGAGTAAATTGAATGTGTATATTGGATATACAGGAGACCTTGCATATAACAGCCTCACATAAAGCGGACACTCACCTATAATGTACTGAATCTGAAGTCCTGGTTATGTCTTAATGCTAATTACGGCATATACGTATAACGGACCGCATATAATGGACAAAAATAGCCTGTCCCAATGAGTATGTTATATGCGGTATACTGTATTACTATATTAGCAATATCTACAAATAAAAACATAATACATTTTCATCTTGTATCTTTGTTGTGTTTGTCGTAGTATCCCAGCACTGAAACTTGTAAGTGAGAAGAATATTTGATCCCAGTATTTTGCTTCCAGCTGGATGACATCATGATCAAACCGTGACTGGTCAGACTGTTCTGTAAGTGTAGCCTATACTGCCAGCATCCATTAGTGATACACATTCTAATATTTATGTGACACTCTAGATGAATAACAGATCAATATGAACTACATTGTTTGTGCATGTATAGTATCCACAATCATGAAGAAAACCTGAATGCATAAACAGTGATATTGCCAACACATATGCAAAAAGTAATAGACACATACATTTGATAAATTATATAATATTAATGTATGAAGTTCTTTGTAAGTTAAATCGTTTGAAATGAATAGAGGAAGAAGAAAAAAAAAACGTTCTAATTATCATGATTTGAACCGTCAAGACACATTCAACATTTTCATTTGTTGAGTTGTCTCCCTTTGCACGCACCTGCCAGAATGTCTTTTCTGAGGCGGTCTTTCACTGGAGTTGTTTCTCAAATAAGAAAGATGAGTCTTGCTGGAACAGCAGCTGAGAGAAACAGGATGGTTTGGGTCGACCTAGAGGTATGATTAAAATAATTATGCAGAATTGTGTGTTGTCATTCTGTAGTATTTCTGGAATTACTAGGATAAAGTGAAAGTAGACATTTTTAGAGCATCCAATGCCAACAGACTGTTCACAACTATGCAGACCTAAGCCAAGGAAAATTAGAGCTGTTTCAAATGTTAGTTGTAGAGGTGCACATGCATGCCATAATGTCATTCTCAAAATAAATGTAATGCATACAAATGTACATATATTTTATCAAGAATTAATTAACATACCGTATTAATTTTGGTAAGTCATTTGGTAAATCATTTGTCAAATTTCCAATATTAAATTAAGTGTTATCTGGACTGTAGATGACTGGCCTGGATGTAGATAAAGACCATATCCTGGAGATAGCCTGTCTGGTCACTGATGCAGATCTAAACATTGTTGCAGAGGTGGGTACACACCTACTTTATCATTTATGGTAGGATCATTGTGTTTACATTACAGTCTTTTCAGGTAGATGTCGCACACTACAATGTTTTAACAAGCTGAATGAAAATGCATTACACCAGAGCTTGTATGTTTATAGCTTGATTTTTCTTCTAGCGTTCCCTTCTGTTGTCGGTACATGTAAATAGAAAACATTAAATTAATTCTGCAAATGAATTATGAATTCAGATTTCTTAAAGATCTATAATGAAAACGATCTGCAACTTGAGGAAACTAGCACTTTCATGATGACACAACATCAGTGACAGTAGACTGCAAGATGTTGTACTTCACTCTCTATCTGACTATTTCACACCTATTTTTTATCATATACAGGGCCCAAACTTGGTCATTCACCAATCAGATTCTATCCTGAATAACATGGGTGACTGGACATTAGAGCATCACGGGCAGGTAATATTTTTCTAACACCATGTTTAGTTCAAATACTGACAGAATGATTCATCTGTCAAATTCCTAAAAATTGTCAAAGTAATTTTTTTTAAAAGAGTTAAATATGGCCAAATTAATAACATTTGTGTTTTACTATTACATGTATTGACAAATGTATGTTGTAGTCTGGTTTAACCGAAGCTGTCAGGAAGAGTCCGATCAGTTTATCCAGTGCAGAGTCTCAGGTCATGAACTTTGTGTCGCAGCACACGCCCCCTGGTGTCTGTCCACTGGCAGGTAACTCTGTTCACGCAGACCGCGTGTTCCTGACCAAGTACATGCCCAGACTCACCCAGCACCTCCACTACAGGATCATCGACGTCAGCACCGTGAAGGAGCTCTGTAGGTGAGCGATTCCCGCAGCGGCGTTAAACTCCATTCACTCACTCACTGTAGTTGAGCACTGACCATGGGATGGTGTCAGTGTTCGAAATTACCGCTGGAAACTTACTGGCCCGAATAATGATACAAATAACAAATGTTTACAAAACACATGAATTTCTACTGGCCCTGGTTGATGTTATCTTTTTGGACACGATCGTGGCAGGATATATGCGGTCTTTGTTGTGGTAGTGCTGTTAATCATCCTTGGTTCGTCAGTAACAGCTGGGGCTTGCATGACTTCTGCAACACTTAGTTCTACCATAATCTGTGATATAAGCGAGTGGCTCAACTATATGTCCTAAACTGAAATGACTGATGCCTGTTTGTATCATGTGTACATGGATTTGTTGTATATTTGAATATTCAGGAGATGGCATCCCAAGTCATATGAAGCTGCACCCAAGAAGAAATTGGCTCACAGGTTATACATTTAATCTAATATGACATTTACACCACAGTATATATCTATGATAAAACATGTTTTAGAGGTAATAGAATATGTTGTGGAATATTATCAAATGAACTTGTATATTATTGTCTCGTATGGGTAAAATTCCCACTGTTTTTTTTTAGTGCAATCTGACACATTCCTGGTTTTTATTTTCAGAGCATTGGACGATATCAAAGAAAGTGTACAAGAACTGCAGTATTACAGGAAAAATGTATTTCTGTAAAGTTTGGATGTTTGGAGGCATTCATGAAAAGAATATGTGACGAACTTGCAAAATAGGACAAAGCTAATGTGATGTTTGACATCACGAAAAACATAGGAGCCGGTGATCCAAAACTGAATTGCAGATTGCAAAATGTCCATCTCTTGTGTTCATGTCCTCATTCTTATTCTATATTTTGTGCATTTACAATTATTTTTGCTTCTGTAGTAATTATATGTACATTTTACATCATGAACATCTTGTTAGCCATTTTAACTTGGAATACTGGGGCCCAATCCATGTGCATACCGTATCTTATTGCGACATGCACAGATGGAGGAAACAAACCTGCATGGACTTTAAGAGTCGTTGAGCATCGGATGGTGAAGAAAGGAGACAAACAAGGATAAACAAAGTGAACGTTTAATTGTGGATAAGTTGATTATATGCAACCGACACACACCGACTAAGACAGTCGGGAGGATAGACATACTTATGTACAGGAACATCTCCATAGAAATGTACAAGTCTCCATAGAAACATGCACATTTCCATAGTAGAAACGTACAAGTCTCCATTGAAATATACCACATATCCATAGAAACATGCACATCTCCATAGAAACGTACAAGTCTCCATTGAAATATACCACATATCCATAGAAACATGCACATCGCCATATAAATGTAGTCTCCATAGAAACATACACATCTCCATAGAAACAGACATCTCAACAGAAACAAAACATGGTATCTAACCTTCAACACAGCGTTATCACAATAACAGGACAGACATTGGTGTATTTTGAGCATATGTAAACACTGCTTGTGAGATGCAGGTGGCCATATATAGGCTTCAGTATAGCACTAATTGACAGAGATACGTTAACTTCATCCATACGCATAACTAGTGTGTAGAAACTAGGACACCTTTGTCTGATAGTCCAAGAAGAATATCTCTGGTAAACTTCCATTATATGTATGGCCATGCAAAATCAGTCTACAACTTTGTCAATAAAATATTGAGATAACATGTAAGGAGGGGGGGGGGGGGGGTGGAAATAATCAATGAAATAATACAAGCATGCAACGGAGACCGATAAATTTGTAAGCAAAAAAATAATTAGAATTGTACATTATAAACGGAACTAACAAAACATTACACGTAGACAACATGGGCAGTCAACCCTGGGAACGAAGGCCGGGGGGAAATGGGCAGTCAACCCTGGGAACTGGGAATGAAGGCTGGTAACAAAGTACAAAATATGCTAAAGAGTTTGTACACTGAAGAGCTACTGCTATGAGAACATTGAATTGTACATAAAGGTAACGCAATCTTCCCAATTCAAGTTTAATGTACCATAACTACTCTAATAATTCGAACCCTTTAATTAATTAATTGCGAAAAATGCCCGACCCTAAAAATACGAACATGACCAATGTTTTCAAATCCTAATTTCTAATTATTAGAACAGTCATTTAAAAACTATTTGTTTTGTCTTTCTTTGTTTTATTTATTGAATCCTTCATGTATTTACCATTTCATTTACAACCATATTTTGTATTTTAATTTGGTTATCCCTAATTATATGAACACTTATCATTTTAAATGTTCCTATTTTCCTAATAATTCGAACACCTACAAATTTAATTATTTTCTCCTGTTCGAATTATTAGAGTAATTTACGGTACTTCCGAGAAAGCGAAATATAGGGCCTATAGTTGTTGGAATTGTCACCAACATTTTTCATAAGATTATACACGTATATATCTACAGGATCATCTGTACACAGGAGAGAATCCATTACACTCTGCTCTAGTGCACCGGCAAGAGTAATAGTCGGCAATAAGTTGATTAAATTTACCATGCGATTTGAAATATACAGAATCTAATGACATTTCTGTGATTCGACAGATAGCAGTGCATTACTCATATACACTGTATATTAATAGCAATGTTAGTGTTGGTATATTATTTGGTTTGCTAGAAATGCAGCCGATGTCAATCCACACAAACATAACTACTACAAGTTGTACTTTTAACATTTTAATATTAGAATTACCAAAGCTGAATAAATGCTTGGAAACAACTCTTCCAACTGGCTATTCAGAAAATAATTCCAAATATAACTTGTTTTGTGAATTGTCAAAAAATATATTTGGAGGTTTTGTGGAATAGAAATATGTATGCCTATCCGAAAATGTGTCGTACATAATAACATATCCCAAATAATAGCAACAACACACAAGTAGAAAAATACAGATCTTAGAAACATGTAGAGCAAACCAACAGACACCCACATACTACTGCACTTAAATTGTTTCATTTGTACAGATTGGCCAACACACAGAGCGAAAACCTTTACAAACAGATTGGAATTCATTCATTGATATGATCAAGTCACATGAAATTATGTTGCGAATTATACAAAATCAAACTATCCACAAAAATATTAGTTTTCAGTTCCAAACAATATTTACAAGTTACAATTGAGAACTTATTAGTTACATATCCACTTTTGCATATGTTTAGACAAAAACATGGTATATTATTACCTTCAATAAATAAACAAACATAATGCACAGCTACAACATGGCAAACTCTGTGAGGACACTACCACTATTAGTACTAGGCAAACGTCAGACTGGAAATCTCGCTCATCAATGTTTGAAACAACCAGTGTCGCACATACTAGTATTTCAAATTTGATAACAAGCCCTCTTATAAGGAGGTAATTCACAGAATTACTAAATTAATTCTGGAAGTGGAATAGAATTCAGAAGGTAAAGTGTCTCCGTTGCTAGGCGTGGTCTAGTCCAGGCCACTTCGCATCCTATCAGAAGTATAGTTCCGTAGTACAAGCATCATTTTCGGACTGTTGAGCCTGACCCTGCATGTCGTGTACAATCACAATTCTGCAACAACTAAGTGCGTCATGTCTATGTTTAGAAATTTCGAAGAGTATCATTTAAAACTAGGAATTCCGGTGATAGGCTAACAGAAGTCTATGCCTTATAGTGACTAAAAATCCAAAGAAAATCTTAATACGACATTACAAAAGATCGTATCCTTAAATTTCTGTTTGATTCAGAGATGAATTATGTTGTTCAGCATGGTTCACGGGTAATATATCGTGAGGCAATGTAAGGTACGTAAATAAGACAACAATCATGCACATTTCACACACACGATTGTCACCAAAATCAGTACGTCTATAAATAGAATTTGCTCCACTTGCAGATCTTACACGACAGCACCACAGTACATTACAATCCAAATAAACTACTTTAAGAGCGTTTGCCAGCTCGAGTGCTCCTAATTCGCTAACTCTTCAAACCAGGAGACTACATAAGTTTTATAAATCATGTGACATCAACCATTAGCTATCAGTGACAACTGAACATTGTTAGTAAAGCTCCAAGCAGCTGCACTCCTACTGTAGGGCTATACACACATACCATAGTATCTTACTATCCTTATATTCACAGTGTTACTGGACTATGTCATAACCCCTACTGACCCCCCCAACACACACTCGGCACACACATACATACACAATACCTTTAGCACTATCTATTGTATGAGAAATTACTTGTAGTAATTGAACTGGCCCACAGTAAAACATAGTGTGTTCTTTATTTGGTTCAACACAATTTACTTAAGCAATTAGCATTACAACTGTTTAGCTCTATTGCAATCATAAACACCAAGTTTGAAATGACCGGATCAGCGTGGACAATATACCTCGTACCAAAGCACACTGAGCTCAAACTCAATAAGGTTAGCAAAGGCAAAGCAATAGCATGCAAACAATTATTGACGTTCTCCCTGGTCCAATCAAAATGCTGCTTTCATTAGTATTGAAAATCAGGGGTTTCCATAAAATTTATTGTAGCAGATCTAAAATTATTCAAGACAATATATTGGGTAATATAAAATGTAATTTGAGTCGTAATTTTATATTAACCATCTCATTGCTGAAGGTAACCTAAAGAGCTGTGGCTGTGCCTAATCCAGCAGAGAGAGGGTTAATTGTGATTTTGACTCTAGGGAACTGGGGAAAACCCTGATAATGTCTTCCAAGTTGAATTTGATCTATTACTAATTGAATCTGCATGAGAATATCACACAGTATTTGTTAGTTCACCAAGTGTGCCAAGAACAAACTTCGGGATCCATTATAATCTCCAGGCACCCATATACAAGGCAGAATAGTTAAATATTAATAGACACTTCTATCCAAGACAAGCACAATACTTAGCTACATTATACATTAATGAAAATAGTATTAAAAAAATCCAAATGTTGGTTTCATTTAAACAAAATATATTCCATTTTGATATAAAGTACACAAATAATTGAGCAATCACAACGATACAAGATCTATCAGAAAATGGAAAATGTTTGCAACAAAGATAGACCCAAAGAGCAATGATAGATCTACGAGTGGAAACGTTTAAGTTCGCGTATTAGGAGTTGCGATTCTCATAGCGTTACAATCGCTCTGTGGAACGGGACCCCCGAGCTATATATTCTGAAGGTTCGACTAAAGGTATACATTTATTGCAATCATCTTCCTTGTCTGGTTCTACTCAGCAGCGGTGTTAATGCAATGAGCCACATGGACAGAGAAAGCTCACGGAAACATTAACATGATGGACAATGAAATAAACTATCTTCTTCAACTGGAAGTGATCCCTTTGACTTTCCAATACATTAGGCTATCAGCTTTGTATGAGAAATATATGGTGATAAATAAATGAATGTCTCGTATATATTAAAATAGGTGTGTGAAAAAGATTGTGGTTGATTTGGAGGCGAAACCGAATTAGAAATGTGTGCAAGGAGCTCAATTGGTTATAAATAAATACTGTATAGATGTTAGGTCTGATAACTAGATGGTTTAACTTATCCTGGTCAATAGTCGGAATACGGTGTTCACTACATGTACATGTTAAGTTAGAATTGATTAGATTAAGCACTAAACTGGACTCAAATAATTAGTTTAGAATCAGCAGCAGAATTAGAATTGTACGCAGGTTTTTAGAAATTGAAAATATAATTGATTAAATATTTAATACATAAATTTTGAATGAAAACAAAATTCAAGCTTCAAAGAAATTCATATTACGTAAAGCGATTTCAGACTTACATCTGAAGGACTTATCCTGGATAAGTGATGTACGAATGTAAACCAACTGTTTTAACAATAAATAAACAATGAATTAACTGTGAATGTTTCAGAATTGTACATTGGTAAGTCGCCATGGTAACAAGCTGAAGTACAGCATACATTTGAGCCCGAGATGAGAGAGACTGTGTTCAGATGGAACTATTTGGAACATGCTACCAGTTCAAATTATGATTACAAACATCTAGCTTCAACATAATTAAGCTGTGTAATTCGTTATGAATACTAGTATATGAATGCTTCTCAATCTAATATCTTTCATGCTGAAGCTCTAACATACTGATGA
Source organism: Lepetodrilus gordensis (assembly GCA_034780695.1). NCBI lineage: Eukaryota > Metazoa > Mollusca > Gastropoda > Lepetellida > Lepetodrilidae > Lepetodrilus > Lepetodrilus gordensis. Next base: position 5,580 of record JAVCKX010048219.1, on the reverse strand, counting down.
AAATATTACCATAAAATAAATCATAGCATGGTGTGAATCTCAAAACTATCATGAAGAATGCACCACAATATCGCGTGGAGAAGAAAATAAGAAAAGAGAAATCATTTTATACATTCAGAGGTATCAAATCAACACAGCCTCATTCATATACAACATTTACAGTGACTGACTAGCAAAATACAAACACATATAAATATATTCATATATATAGCACTTTCTGTTTCCTCACCTCAATATATAGATAATATATACACATGAATATAGATAACAGTAGATAGACTTTCCTACATACCAGTTAACGTAAACTTTAGAATTCCAGATATTTCAACTTTGTATATGTAAATTGCAATGTATAATAAATTATACAATACAAAACCAGTTATTTGGGTGAACAACCCAAACCTCTGCAACATTGTGAAGAGTGTGAATCAAGCAGCAAACTGTATACTTCAATGGGAAAATACTATTCAATTTTCCACTAATCAGGATGTTGTGTAGAGAAATAGTCTGAGGGGCTCCATATAAAGATATAGAAAATATTGCTGTTGAGGCCATTGTATCAGAAAACAGTACGAATCTGAGCATTGTGATGTTAAAATGTCAAAGGAAAATATTTCATTTTCAAAACAAGAGCTGCGAGAGAAAAGGACTCGACTTGTCGGCCAAGTCAGAACTGGGTACAGGATAAACATTGAGGGCGTGATCGATTTGACGATCTAGTTTCCAGAAGACGTCTTCTTGCTGATCGTTTTGCGGCAGAAGACGTCTTCTTCTTCTTGCAGACAAATTCCCGCGCTCCACCTCCATAGCAGGGGCGCGTAAATTAACATTTCTCTTCCTAGAATCACTTCTACCCAAACGAGAAGACGCCAAATAGATCACGCCCTAAATAGTGCGTACATGAATTCATGGCATCAATGAAATACAGATTTTGATAGGGTACAGTAACTGATGGTCGACTAAAAAGTGAACAAAACATTCGATGGAAAGCTTCTTAACTAATGAATATGGTAACATTAAAATTATTAGAGGTTTAATAAATACCAGTTCCCTCCCTTACTAGTTAGGACTTAGAATTTTGTTTGTTTTTGAATGGTTAGACACTGCATGATGTGACGACCCACAAGTTGAACGATACCCCTAGAACACTAATGATAAAAAACTGAATTTGGTGTCATGGATAAAATTGATATGAAAATTGAAAGAAACAGTTACAACTTTTAATGAGGAAGAAAACAGTGATGTGTGCTTAATAAATATGAAACGGACGTCGGCCACCGCTTTACACCGCCTCAAAGATGACGGGTGGTTATATATATAATTACATAGCTTCGATTAATTACATAATCATGTGAATACTGACATGGGGAGAGACGCTAATCAGCACGTGTACACATCCTAGCCCGGGGCAGCATGTGACAGCTCTGCCACCCTGAGGGGTCTGTAGCCACCAGTCAATGTCATGTTGACACGCGGATAACGTGTTTGTGAGGTGTTAACAAACACGTGTTAATAAGCAATTACATGAGCATTAAACCGTTCATTATGCGAACACCTATTCTCCACTCAATTCTTCTGGACATCTTTATATGATCAGTGAAACTCGTAATCTTCCTGGTTGAACATCACAGACTCCTGACAAACAGATGTGGAGGAATACATGTGTGTCCAGAATTATTTACCCAGACATAAAGCGTGACTAATTAAATATTGCATGTGCATCACCATCAATAAATTGCCAGATATCCTGGGTCACACAGTAGTCCGTGACACTACGACGTATGCGTCTGCCGCTATGGTACTATGTCCTGCAATCCATTAGATGGGTTCCACTACCAGTACATCTGTTGGCCGCGTCCCCGACCACCCATCCCATGGGCGGTCGGCGACGGGATTGGTTGGTGTGTCAGACTAGAACATGATGGGCTTGTCCGCGGTCTTGGTCTTGACGTACTGGGTGAAGCGCTTCACGAACTTGGGGTACTCTCGCTTGTAGACAGCTCTCAACACGGACGCCGGCGCCCAGCCTCCAGGGTTGACTGGAAGAACAGGCAGATTGGAGGTCACATAGTCTCGCATGTTATTTCATGTTAATTCATCAAGAAGTACTGTATCAACTGGAGGAAAGCACATATTTTAATAATAATGCGCACATTTATATTGCGCCAAAAGTGTGCATATAGTGCTACATTATTACTCCGGTAAAGGATCAGTGAATATATGCAAGTGTTTTTGCATTGTCCTAAAATGTCTATTAGCTCCAAAAGTAAAGACTTTAAAAAGCCATTCAAACTTAGGATTGAATTGGTAACAGTCATTGAAACACTTAAATAACAGAAAAACAAAACAATAATATCTAAGCTACCCTTTAACATTGAGGAGTAGTACGTACCATCAGCTGTGTATGTTATCTTGCACTTGATGTTGTCTCTCGTAATGTTACCATCAGCTGGGGGCTCCACAACAGTCTGGCAAATCATAGCTACGTTCATCGTGATACGGACAAACTTTCCAGTCTGAAATAAGAAATATGGACAAATTTAAAGGAAGCAAACCATTTCATCATTTATAAGAATTGTGTAACCATACATAACCGTTCCCATGAATCATTGTTGACAATTGCAAATAAAAATGTAATCATTGCTGATGAAAACAGATATGAAAGGAACCATTGTAAATATAGTAAGTGTGTAAATATACATAAGAAACCATTATTGCTAGTGGGTACATATACAAGGAACCATTCCTGATACAAAAGTATCATGAGTGAGTGACATGAGTGAGTGACATGAGTGACAGGCAACGTACGGGTGCGCCAGGATGATCACAAGAGTAGTTGACGACGATCCAGCTGTCCGGACTGTCCTCGTGCTCGCCCTGTATGTGCCGGATGTGCGACCAGAACAACGCGTCCCTCTGTGAGGCCGGCCACACTCTCTTGATGATGTTGTTACTGATGAGCGTGTCCTCCGACAGCCACTCCACCGGCCGACTACTTTCCAGTGTCGCTGCACGAATAAATATTCAAAACTTTTTCATAATTGTAAGCATTAATTTATTAAAAATGAATAGTATTTGTTTCGAGTCAGCTTGGCTTTAGTCGAAGAAATACTACTAGAATGTTTGTTTTAATGAAGCCAGTACATACCTTCCCACTCCATCCGGACATCAATGTCCCAGAAGTAATGACACAGTTCATGACCAGTGATGCCCTGAAATACAAAAAAGGTAAATAGATAATGTGACAGCTGTAAGTTAAAATATTTTATCCCATTCATGGATACCATTGAATTTGCAATGACTGAGTTAATAATTGACGTACAGTATTTTATTTAATCATCTCCCTTCTGGATTAGCCCTCTCCTTGCTGGATTAGACACAGACACTACTCTTTAGTGCATCTCCGATTACCTCCAGCAGTGAGAGGGTTAAGCACAGGCACTGTTCTCTAAGGCATCTCTGGTTGCCTCAAGCACGGAGAGACATGGATATAGCACAAAGTGATTTCTAACGAAATGGTATTAACACAGTATATGAGCTGCACTCACCGAGATCGTGGTGACGGCCTTCAGTGGGTCGAGGACGATGCCGTCTATCTCGATCTCACGCTTGTACACCTTGAGCTCGCCGTCCTCCGCGATACACGTCCACGTGTCCTCTCCCTCGTCCGTCCGCTCGTACAGACGCAGCATGTGGCTGTCCACCACCTTGTTGATCTGTGACAACGCGATTCAGACAATCCTCAGTATTACCATGACATCACAAGAAGTACCAGTCACGATATATATGTGATTCAGACAATCCTCAGTATTA
>JAVCKX010047560.1:0-11421 GCA_034780695.1 Lepetodrilus gordensis | reverse complement strand
CTCGCCACCAGGGAACCCGGGGGTCATATTAACATGCGAATTCCACAAGAGATCAAACAGAATAATTATGCAGTCTGAGTCGATTGTGTGTTGCGTCACCTTATTGTCCCCAGAGATAACTTGTCTTTTGTCTCCAGGAATCGATACAGTTCGCCCGGCTGAGACTTGTGATGGAGATTTCCTGGATGATGGTTTGGGCCTCCCAAAGGGCCGGATAACAATTTAGCGTGTTTTAAGGAATGGGATCCCATTACCATTTAATTGACATCTTGGCAGTTTGAAATGTAATTCATGTGAAACAGATAATTATTATAAACTCGTTCGTGGCTGATGTGTTAAACATGCCATCATATCTAGTATTGTGTCACAGGCCTAACTATCCCCCGAACTTCTTCAACTTGTTTTTATGTAGCCCTGTGAGCATGCATTTGGTATGGAATTAGCAAGGTAAAATTATTATACATTTGCATAGTAGTAGTAGTAGTAGTAGTAGTAGTAGTAGTAGTAGTATGTTGTTGTCGTTGTTGTTATTGTTGTTGTTGTTATTTGTATTAGTATTGTCACTATTATTATTATTATTATTATTATTATTATTATTAGCATCAGCATCATAATTGTCCATCTGTATTGTACTTGCATATGTATATACATGGAAAACTAACATATTTCCAATATCAATTCAAATTCGGTAAAAACTGATAAATTTAGGAACTTACATTTCCTTATAACATATAGGGTTAATATTTTACTGTTGCTGGTGGCAATTATTTGCCTTCTTGCAAATTCATACGGTTTGGTGAGTTGTCTTTAAAGCAAGTTGCCGGTAAACATTACTTAATGAGATAAAACTGTTTCAAGGTCTAGCTTAGCGATTTAGTCCAGATAACACACGCAAACGACGATATTCCGCGTTACTGTGGATACGACACGTTACCCGTATCTCCCAGAAGTCAGAGTAGATTCTTAGGTAGCAATATACTTGCAAGGAACCAGTCAACAGAGAAATCGAATTTAGCCTGCTTCTGTCCCTCATAGGTGCTTGATCCTGGGATTTATTGCATTAGACCGTCCCAGATAGTATTACCGGTGTCTATTACTGGACGTAAGCGAGGCGGGCCGTGCCAGCAGAGATATCTTGTGGATCAAGTTGTGTAGACATCTTGTATTATTGCCGACTTTTTCAACTTTTCGTTCTTAGAAAGATAGAAGGTATTGCATGTAATAGAATACTACCAACGTGTTACAAACGTCATTAAATTAGTCTGTGTCACACCTTGTTCTCACACAAATAGGCCTACTCCCTATTCAAAATATCACCCTAAAGCAGATATTTTACGTCCATCCTCTGAGACCATGGATAGTCTATAATATAATTAAGTTTAAATTCTAATATCAGACGTCTCCGACTCAATAGTATTCTAAATCCATACCTATTAATTATTGGAAGTTGCAATCTCGGCCCCGGGATGACTGGACAGACAGATCCATGCTGCATGAGCAATGTGGTGTCTGGTCCTCGACAGCTCCGGTCAGTTTTACAGACGAGCCAACCACCTAATCCATTATACAGACCATAATAATTATATAGTTTAACACTATAGACAGACATGCAGACAGACAACAGTATACGTGGGTACTAGTAGATGTATAGTATATTAAATAGTTGCTTACTGACTTTTGCGAGGACTTTCAGTTTAATGACATTTTATCATTGAAGAAATTTATTTTCCAGAACCTATTTACATTTCAGACATGTCAATGTCGATTCTTCATTATCACTCTTCAGTCGAGGATACACGTTCTCCTGTGGTATCTATTAGCCGTGGCCAGGCTGACTGCGGCAATACGCTAGAACTAATGCCGCTAGATAGAACTAATGCCGCTACGTAACTGGAAGACAGACATGTCTACCTCCAATAGGTCTTCGTGGCACCGCGGGCAACAACTCTTTCATCCTCTCCCATGTTAGGGGTCGTCTAGCTAAGGATTGGTTTAGAACTAGCACATGTATGGATACTACTATATACTGCTGTATTGCGATTTGGGCTTTAACTTACTTGTTGTTTTCTTATTTTTTTTGTAAGAAAAATGAATGTATTTTTATAGAAACTGAACAGGTGAAGGACCGATATAACTATACGTGAAAGCCGACCCATTGTTTACTGTAAATTATCCGTAATCATCACAGGCGAACAAACAGCCTGGCGAAATGAATTCGATAGGACAGATATACCCCTTGAACACAATCTATGCTGTATACTTGGGGGGGGTTTGCAGACCTAAATAAATACGTGCACAGAAGCTTGAAGATCATGGAGTGATAACTGTACAGGTTAGCTGAGCACATAGTATACAATGATGCTAATAGAGATACCCGCCATTGGCCATTCCCTACCAATGTCTTTGTACAACTCTGTGATGTGCGTTAACAGGGTCTCAATCTGTGTCTTGACCCTCGAGGTGAAAATACCAACACAATAGTGTTTACAACTGTACATCCTATGTATCCTGTTGTGTTTTACGGGTGACCGTACACGCCAAATGCATGGTCGAATACATTCATGTATATGTTTTACGTGCGTTCAATCATGTAACGTTTATCCAATTTAATGGTTCCTCGATCATATTGCTTGATAATCCATATGAATGCATACATGAATATTATATGGACACACATGTGCCAAATTGCCGATAGGCAGTACCTATAGATATGTACTGCATAGCCCGGTTCATCGTCATACCCTAATAGTACTATCTCATTTCTGCACGAAGGAATTCGAGTAACGTTGAGGAGGTTATTTGTATCTCAGTCGATATCTGTAGATGCCATAGACCACCTAGTTACTGTTTCGTGTCTTTGGAATGTACAATGTTGTAAAAAACATAAATCTCAGTATATATTTATTGTGAATGTGTGCTCTAACAACGCAACCAGGCAACCAAGCAACCCAGTGGCATTAACGCATCAATACAACCATTTTCAATGTTCAAGTACTGTCTGAAATAAAATGTCCACTGCTACATTTTACTATTACTGGGTTACGATATATTAACACATACGTGTATTGAAATGAAAGCTAAGACTTAAGGGTAATGGCATGTCCCGAGGGAAATAGCTAACCACGACCTACATACAGAGATAGTAGAGATCAATAACTATTTGATTGATCCGTCTACTCAGATCTCTGTATAAGATATGGTAGATCCATGTGATTTTTTAATGTGCACGGTGCTGCGTGAACTGATGTCTTGGAGGGTCTGCTCGGTGTTCTTGATACATGGCAAGATGAGAGGTCCGCCGTACGAGGCAATCAATACGGGGACGTCAGATTGGCGGAGGTTCTGCTCAGTGGGCCCACAGCATCTCCTCTGTAAGTGCTTCATGTCGTAGTCCTGTGCTAGCAATCGGAGACCAAGCACTAATCATGTCACGATCAGGGGATAAGTAACCCCTACACCGTCCACCTGATTGAAGGCAGTGAAACTAGCAAACCGGAATGTGAAGGAACACGTACATTTAATAGACTTCTATTGACTGGTGCTCAGTTAGAACATAATCTAGCTGTGTGCATTCATGAACTGTCAATGCAGAACTATTTCTGAATTAATTTATCTTCGGAAAACATATCTCAATGAGCCAAAATTCGCTACCATCAGAAATATGGTTTATTACATATGCATTAATTATAATACTAGTAGTCTATTTCATTGCGCTTGCTGTCTATTGGCATTGATGGCATTCATCCTGTATCCCACCGAATTCATATTTAATAGATGGCTATAGATTTTACTTGTCTCGGTAAGACTGAGGGACAATGTCTGACAATGTCTGACATTTCAGACGATTCAATTTCCCAGCGATTCAGGTTGTCCTTCACTCTCAGCTGGATTCAGGTCAAGTCCGTCTTCAGTAACTGATCCCAAACATTGCCTGTGATGCACCAGGGATGTAACAGTTATCGATTCTAGTTATAAACAATTCAATGCTGAGTGGACAGATTTTGGTGGAGCTTAAGAGAAATGAATACAGGTTTATTTTTATATGTAATCTCTTTCAGAGTCTTTCATGGAAGCACTCACATTGCCAGGTCTGTATGCCCTGTACATGCACCAGGATGAGTATCTCACAGAACTACACAGTCTGTCAATGACCTTATAACTGTTCTCATCCAAATGGTACTGCTCAGTATTAAGCCACCGTTGACAGTTAAGCATATCTAGATTTCTGAAAAACAAGGCTATATTTGTTCAATGGTTGCTTTCACATGAACGCAACACCAATACCAACATCAGCGCAAGAACATTGACTGACGAAGCATGTTCCATCGTTTAATAAAATAATAAGACTGAATCCGAGATTTGAACAGATCCAGCCAAGTATTCTTCTGTGGGTGGAGACTATATACGTTATGAGCGAGGGACATTGGTAGTGTTTTACTACTCTTTGTTCATCTGCATCTGGTTACAACTCTTCTTTACCTGTATACCAAAATCTATTACCTACCATACATCCTTGGAATACTGAGAACTACTTGTCATATGGTATATGAGTCATAGTTTAGTATGATACATGTATGGTATAATAGTATGCGAAGTCTCGTAGTCTCGAAGTCCAGGTAGCTTATAAGAATGTAGAGGAACTCGGCATTCTGTCCGTGGACGAAGCCCGGTACTAATGTGCATTACCCCAACCCGTGTATCCAATATCACAGCTGACTGACTCTTTCTGCTGATTACCGGAAGTGAACCTGTCAAACTTTATTATCTCCCTTGCTATCCATACCTCAGCAAGTGTCTACAAAACTGATTGTTCTTCTCTTTGAAGTCCACACCGGTTGGGGTCACGGGGTCAGGTTCCAGCTATATTAGTCCGACTTACATATTTCTGGACGTCTGAACAAACGATTCTCGCATCCTAATGACAGCCGGGGTGTCTAAACGACAGGGGGAATAGCTCATCGTTATGTTATTATATTACTGAGATCTTTAGTTCCTGGACACTTCTATTGTATGGTGGGTGGGTTTGATGAGAGCTAAGGCGCCTCCTAAAATACCTTTCCCTGCTTGTAATCTGGACGTGTTCTGGTTCTATGATGTGTGTATGGGTAAGCTGTAATTAGGGGAGAAATGCTTTCATAGATAAATACGCAGGGGAACAGTAAACATAAATAGTTCTCCCACAACATCCACAGCCACTTCCTCGGCTAATTACAACCAAACACTTTTATGGACTTCTGTCATTTACTATATAGGTAGTATAAACTACATATACTATATATGTGTAACAGCTCCAGTATCAGCAGCACCTTTCTAATGCCTGGCTGTAGTCTAAATGTTCCCACACTACATATATATAGCACTGGTGTTATCGTGAGGAAGGAGTTATAGGGTGCAGAAAGAAGAACACGGCTAATTCTGTTAACTGTACGCTGACAATATATATCACTCCAGCGCCTGTACGTGTAGAACTGTCTTTCTTCTCCGAGTGCCTAAATCGGCTCCAGGACCAAAGAAGTTCATTGACAGTCTTCTTTTATGTTAGTCGTGTTCTTCAAATAACAGTAATACCGGGTATAAAATAACGTGCCTGCTCCTTTCTAGCTGTAATGTCTGTATTTTCTGTTCGACGCATGTGCAGTTACCAGCGATCCGTGTATACCCGCGTACAGATATGTACATACGTGTACAGGCGTGTAGTGAACCATGTATAGCCGTGTAGTGAGTCGTGTAGCGATCCTTGTATAGTACACCTGTTCGTCGGGCTTCCTGACTCGCAATGGACAGACAAAAAAGTCAAAGAATCTGATATTGACGACCTTCTCTGAACATGTCACTCTTCCTGTCATTTAGCACCGGAAGTTAGCACTCACTCCCTTACCCAAACTGTCACCGTTTTACTGACGTAATTAGTCAATTATAGTCATCGGACGGCCTGTGAACTACAATTGTTACATCTGTTTACATTATCCCGCCAGAAAATTGTGAAGAAATAGCTACTCTAACATTAACATGTTTTTCTTCGGTCACCAAAAAAATAGTCATGACACGTGTGATAATAGGTTTGATGCTATTGTACGAATAATTGTAATACAATTTACACTAGGCGTGTGCATATAAACTAGCAATGCAGTTCTTCCCTATGCTTATTTAGTTCTACACTAGACATCGTATTCTATAATTACATGCTTGTATCTCAACACTAGCCATGTGGGTCTATACTATGCATGTAGTTCTAAGTCGTGTAGACGTGTTTTGCTATATTCTAAGTGTGTAGATCTATCTATGTATTTCAGTATAGTCTTTGATGTTCTACGGTAACCATGTATCTACATGCTAATCATGTAGTATGTACGAGCAATGCAGTTATCAATGTTTATAATCAATATGTATACGTAACTACTCGTGTGCTCTAGCAGTCCAAATTATGTCCATATTTGTTACACATATATCTTTGAACAATAACTGCATGGTTGGACAGGTGAGCTCGTGCTTAACTAGCTCGATGTTCTCGTGGTATTGTGTAATAAGTTCTCCGAGGGCGTATATAACACAGTGTCATTAAAGTGCACACAAGACTACACAGTCGGATTACCGTTAAGAATTATGCATAATACAATGCATTGGTCTATGCTTGAACCGTGCTGTTTATGGATCTTGAATCATAAGCGCTAAGTGGTAAGACTAAAACGGATTTAGTCATGGAGTATCGTAAGTCAAGAGACTTTACTATAAGACATGTTAAACTGTTAACCTTCTCCCTGTTGAATTATTCCATTTTGCATGTGTTTTGGGCATATAGTATATGCCCGCATCAGTGAGGAGGTTAAACCGGTGAAAACTATTTTGGTTCGACTTGCCAGTGATGATATACAAGTTGGTCCACAGTTTCTGTAACATCCGTATGCTGTACACTAGCACTGTGTGTGCGTCAGTGATGCCTGTACCTACATATAGACCACTCAATGCTTAGACTCGTAGCCTAGCTGATAAGGGGGAAAGTGTAGGATTTTTAACAGTTGATGCAAATGCATTTTCGAAACAGCGAAATCGCAAATTATTTCTATATGGCAGCCATTGTTCTATTTTGACTCCAAGACGACTTGTATATAAATCTGGTGGTCACTTTCCAAGATGGCCACCATAACTTCTGGTGGTCACTTTCCAAGATGGCCACCATAACTTCTGGTGGTCACTTTCCAAGATGGCCACCATAACTGCCATACATTGTCTCCTACAGTGGCTGGCCTATTGCACGTCATGTATGCAAAGAGTGATTGAATTTAAGATGGACTCACATTGACGAAGATATGAGAAAATATTGTCCTATTTCTGTCCTAATGTGTAAATCGCCAATCTGGCGCCTGTTGCACGACGCTCTTGTAGCGCTATACAATAGTTGTAACTGGGCTCCCGCCACACTAGAAAGCGTTGACGTTACAATAGTTGTAGCCTATATAAGCGTCGTGCAACAGGCCTCAGGTCAGTGACCATGTTGTTCAGACATACGTATAGTACTCAAACGTGTGCTAAGACATTGACATTGAAATTATAATTAGTGTGACTTACCTGTTAATGGTCGTTATTAATGACATATAGCCAAACTATAATCCTCCCCCTACGGCGAAACTTATATATTCTTGTTATTAATCGTGTAATGACCTCGAAGCGTTGAATCATGTAACTGATTTATTAAAAAATGTATGTCTGCCTCTTTTAGGTTATTTATATCTGGACCAAAGTAAAGTCCGTGTCTGTTATGTCCTCTCATGCCAGGGACGTATGTAGCCATTAACAGTCCATACGGCATAGACTGAATTCAGGATATATGTCTTGTTCGTAGCGCAGATGGCTTATACAGCGGCCCAGTTTTGGCTCGTACCAACGTCTTTTCTTCTGACTCAGCTTCTGACAAGATAACTGCTGATGGATAACAAGATAACTGCTGAAGGGTTTTATGGGTTTACTGAAACTGTTAACTTCGTGAAATGATCAACATTGTTTAATGTCTGGTGTGAATTCAGCATGTGCTAACTTCAAACACATGCCCTTAAGAAACCAACTTTCATGTAATTGGAATTTAGATATGCTTCTTTTCTAGCAAGTACACCATTAGCATAATCTATTCGGAACAGTGGAACCAATACTTTGGTCTTTGAAGATCATTGGAATGAAGACGGTTGTTATCACTCTATAAATACTAGTAATTAACAAATCTCAAGTTAATCTCAAATTAAAATTAAATGTGTGTTGAGCAGTTGTTCATAATGGTCATAATGTACATGTACATTCATCCGACACATACATTAACAGGGGCCACTTGTATTATTGTTTTATATTCTTTCACACAATAATGTATTGGAAATACATTGTTATGTAAATATCATCTTGCACATTAATATAGATCTACTGAGGCTAAAACTAATAACATTTTATCAAGGTCAAAATATGTATTAGAAAACCCCGCTCTAAACTAATAACAGTTATCGCCTACGATCTCTTCCTTAGGCAAATCATTTTTCAAAATGTATTACTTTTTTTGTGACTACGTGTATTCATACATCTAGATGTATATAAATTGTTGTGTGTGATTATTACAAGAAGTTAAAAAATAATATACGTTATTTTGCATGTATGTCAATATTACTGTAGCTATCTATTACAGACAGGTTGAGAACGTACTGATAAGAGTGGACAGACAATGTATTGTGTGGCACGGATTGGCTTACTTTCCCCGTCTTTCCCCGGCATTCTGCACATACCTGCATGGATGAAGATGAAGTGCACTTATCTGAACACAAACACTACAAGTGTGGGTCTGGAGAGAACAGTAAACATATCTGGTCAGTGCTGACTGACCCCCTACCAGTGTCATTGTCAATGTCACTATGAGTGTCACTATCAGTGTCACTATCAGTGTCACTATCAGTGTCACTACATCATGTATCACGACTAGGCGACTCTCATTGTAGTCTGAGGTACTAAAGTGTCTGAGGAAACAACGAAGAGTTGTGATATGAATTACACACCGGAAATTCGCATCTGAAGTGATCTTTTACGTGTATTTCAAAGTCGCGTTTTTGTGTGTGTGTGTGCGTATGTATGTGTGTGTGCGCGCGCGTGTGTGTGTGTGCGCATGCGTGCGTGCGTGCATGCTCGTGTGTGTATTTATATATACGCGCACATGTGTGTGGATGTAGGCCTATTATTACATGTTTATCAGAAATCCTTCTTTTTCGACATGGTTATAGGCTAAGGCATACAGTATATGTTTCTACCTCGAATTGCAATGCAAAACCTTCAACTTGCACTTAATTTAACAATTCTAAAATATAATATTCATATACTCTTATCTCACGTTTCTTTACTAGACAAGCGTTAAACAAACCATATCGTAACCAACATCGTACAACGCTGAAATAACCCGTTGTTTTAGTGCAGATGGTAACTTACAGACACTGTATCGTCAAAGTTGAGATAGTGGTAAACAGTTGTTTTAGTACAATTTGTCTATTCCAGAAAATGTACTCTGAAAGCTAAGATAAATATGTAATTTAGTGCCTATGGGTAGGCCTACTGTCTACTACAGGAGAAATATATTGTTAAAGTTGAGAAAGTGCGCCTCTATGTACAGATAAACATTGTTCCAATTTTCTAGGAGATTAGGAAACCCATATATTTTTGGAGGCTTTAGGATATACTGAACCCATGTGTATTTTAGTGCCTATGGTATCTATTTGTATTGTGAAAGTTGAGAAAGTGCGCCTCTGTGTAGGACACAGATAAGTCTGGTTCCACTGCTGGTTGTTTCCTGTTCTTCTACCTGGTGGTCCAATAGCTGTCCGTGGCAGCCACACAACAAGACAGGTGACGTGATAACAGAGACGTTGTAATGAAGTACATATGAAGTGCAGGTGTCACCGCAGACGTTTGACTTTTACCACTCGGCTATTTCCGTACACCTGCTCGTGTCACACCCAGGCTACATCAACAGATAACTCTAAACAGACTGCCTAGAATACACAGACAGTAGTAAATACGAGAATATCATCCTGCAGTGAATGCTGTATTAATCCGCACGTGCATTTTCTGGTGAGTAGTCCTTGTCAAAGACATTTCGTAGCAATTATTTCGATTTTTAATGATTTTGGACATTTTTTGGAAAAATTGCTACGAAACGTCTTTGACAAGGATTAAGTGAGATGTAGCTCCAACTGCAATGGGAATACCTATTGTTATTGGAAAAGCTATTGTTATTGTGAAATCTACGGTATTGTTATTGGGAAATCTATTCTTATGGAGAAATCTAAATTAAGCAGTGGGAATGGTTTTAGATTTGGGCAGTGTTTACTCACGTGTACATGTCACTTTTACTGATTTATAACAACTTGCTTATGCTGTAGCCATATACGTGTTCGATACTATCAGAGGGATACCACTATATAGCATGAAAACTTGGTGTCCATATGTGGCATCTACTCTACGTAGAAGGAAAATACGTCAACTATAAATACACGAAGATCCTAGGAACTGTGTTTAAATCTCTAGTAGAGCTTCTTAGAATCGTTAGTTCTCAGCGACACTACCGAGGGTATAGATTATATTATGACGTCATCTCAGCGGAAGAGACAGGGATACTACTCCATAAACTATCGTTTGTTTTAACAAGGTGTTAGTTTACTTACAGGTCCACCTTGCCTATGAGAAGCCTTGATGTCAGTGTATACTCCATGAGCAGTATCTGATGCTATAAGAGATGCACATCTCCATGTCTGAATGTCGTCTTACTCTTGTATACCATAGACTATATTCTCACCCAAATATCCGTCAACAGTTATGAAGCAGAACAGAACCTTTACTTGGAACGGTTTCCATTAAGTTGTAACAACTTGTAACCTATCCATTTCATCTTGAATCAAATAATTAAACTTTTACATTTATTTCACTCAGTCCGAAAAATAAAGCATCTGTATATGAGGTACAAAACAAGATCATACATATAGCCTGACAGAGTTAGCTGGAAGTTACTAAGTCTAGATGTATTGGTTAGAACTTCTGAGTCTCCCCTTCCATGTAAGTACAACACCAATCAGTAGGAATGACACGATACGCACGAGTGTTCCACCCCGTGAGACTAGGTTAGTTTATAGATACGTCAGTCACCACTGAAATGTAGATGCATAATTTAATTAGGTGTCACTAGAAAACAATACAACACCTCCATGGGACTAATATACAGACACGACCTACACGCAAGTATACACGCGATGCTATCATATCTCCATGCTACACCTCGGCGTGTTCCATCACAGGGGGTACCTGACACCTGAAGCGTTCCTGAAGACTTACCTGTAATTAACGCCACATTCCACAGGCCATATATAGGTGCTGGTCCTTATTGAACAGTGTAGGTGTCTGCTGTCA
>JAVCKX010047339.1:0-13924 GCA_034780695.1 Lepetodrilus gordensis | reverse complement strand
ACACACACACACACACACACACACACACACACACACACACACACACACACACACACACACACACACACACTCCAAACGTTATACTAGAATATGAA
Organism: Lepetodrilus gordensis; assembly: GCA_034780695.1. NCBI lineage: Eukaryota > Metazoa > Mollusca > Gastropoda > Lepetellida > Lepetodrilidae > Lepetodrilus > Lepetodrilus gordensis. The sequence goes on along the minus strand of JAVCKX010047339.1, from coordinate 13,829 downwards.
TAACTATCCTCCCATGATATATACGTGCACATGACCTAACACTAATGTGTGTGCATCCTCGAAAGAGACCATTATGACTACACTAATGACTACACTAACCTCAGTCAAATATTTGACGGAGGTTAGTGTAGTCATAAAGGCCTGCTCTTTCGAGGATGATGTGTGTGTAGGAGTTGAATATAGTTGGGTGCAAAATAGCTGGGGTAACACATCTCGGACTATGCGCGTATAGATCGGTTACTGATATCTGCTATGGATAGGCTACATTATAATGGTAACACATATATTTGTCAGGCAGGGACGATCAACATTAAATGGGCAGTATTTATTAATAGACTGCTATACGAATCTCAAATTAATAAATGAATGTGGTAGTGATTTAAAGAGACTTTTATTTTAATTGTATACGCATACTATAATTATATCAATTGTCGGTATATACTACATTTCCAATATATGTATAGTTAGATGACAGCCCTTATAATTACTAGAAATATGTATGTTGGCCTATACATGTATGCACAAACATATTCTATTAACGGATCGATTGCTGATATACTATAGTATATATTATATAGTTGTTCCTGTTTTGCTCTCATTAAACCGTTCCATACAATCAATGTGTATATAGTAGACAGTATTTGTATTTGCTGAGTGAACAACTACAGCATTGATTAGTATGCAGTCGTGGTAATATTGCACACACGAACAGTTACTGTAGCAACATATTCCACAGACGCGCAGATATTCAGGGTATAACAAATCGAATCTCAGGCGCGCTATAAAAAAACACACAAGAAGAATCGTTCAATCGATAAGCAATCATTTTGCTATATCGACGTCGGACTGAAATACACACTATAAGTGCCGTGGCCAAGCAGTTGATCTCTTTCAGTATTAGTGTTATGAGATGTGTTTGAAAACATTTATGTTTGCCAGACTCCTACCATGTTATTGATTTATCAATGCATATACTGATATTAATGGGCTACTGTACACTCGGGTAATATGTATCATCAACTGACCATTTCATCCGAAATGTTATTTATAGCCTACCTGATTATACACATTATATAATAAGGGCTGCAACTATTAACATTTCATGATTCGCATTTAACTAATGCTTAGTAATCATTATTTCTAATGTGTTAGTGGATATAACATGAGTATAACAACACTAACTGAAGTAATTAAAATACACACACACACACACACACACACACACACACACACACACACACACACAATTCAAACGTGTATACATGCATGCCTACGTGGCAGAAAAATAACGCCACCAGTTTTATAATTACTCATTTATCCCTACGTATTAATTATATCTATTTTTTAATTAATACTATTATTGATTTATCGTTTCTTCTACACACAATATAATAGGGCCTATATAGTATACATTGTTGAATATAATAGGCTAGCCCATAGGTTAAATTATAAATTGTAGGCTTATTTCATTCACGTTAATTGAATTAGGCCTAATCGATTTTCACTAATGTCACCTGTGAATATCGCTCGAGATTCCTCTCGCTTTCCCTGCTGACCATAAGCTACTTTTTATACGGGTCTCGCACTGACCATACTCATGAGCGTATGGTCAGCAGGAAATGCTATAGGATTCTCTATTGTGAATGAAGGCCTACTTCATATACAAATCACGATAATAATTGAATGTATCCAAAAAGACAATGTAATATATTACTTAATTTAATTTCAACATTATTTTATTGACATACATTGAACTGGGATTAGACAGAAGCGTAAAGACTTATCTCGTTCCTCTCCCTCTAATATTACTTACTGGGTAGATACGGTTATACATAATGCATCCAAATAAATATGTGGGTAGGTGCAGTGTAGCTATAAACATTAACATTAATGTTTTTACTGTTGAGGATTTGTGATCAGTTCTAAGTAATATTTTACTTCAGGCTCCGAGGTTCATATTAAACCCGTTTGAGTAAGTTTTCATCATGTTCATGTTCAGCTAAAACAAGTAAAACATTCCTCATGTAGAATTTTGAGTTAGTATAACAAAAAAAGTGGTGATTCGAACCATTATTTGAAATATCCCACGCAAGTAAGTTCGTACCATCACAGAGTTGTCGTCTCTTGACCACTTTTCCTTCTACTTCCGCTCCACTGGTACAGGCGGTCGACGTGTTGTTTACGCTTCAAGTTCGCTGACAAATAACATCAGCATACAGACAGCTGAAGACATTTTTATCTGAGGACCAACACCTTAATCTTTCAAGATGTCGGAACGAAAAGTTTTGAACGTAAGTATAGTCTAATTACTTCAAATGATTCCGAGATGTTTCTTGTATCTAGTGCTTGTCCTGTTTTCGGTCAACTTCATTATGTTTTATGTGTAGACAGCTGTTGTACGACGAATGTCAACGATACATCTTAAATAGATATGTTTAAAAAAAATGTTTATAAAATTACTATTATTAATGTTCTTACTGATCTACTACTAGGTAATCAGGTAATGTGAATATCTATAACAGTTGTACAATGTTTATTGAAAATAGATAAAAATTTGTCCAAACAAACTAGATCCCTGTAGGCCTACATATTGATACTGATTTGACCATTTTCCTCATATCTCACCTTCTGTTACTTCTTCAAATATGTCCAAGAGATGTATTCAATAATTAAATATATCAGCCATTGCTAAATTATTGCCATGCGTCAACATTTTCATATTGTTTGCCGATAATTGTTATTATTACTCACTTGCTCATGAAATTAACTTGAATAAATATAAGGCCTAAACTACTGCACTGTAATTGATGACTAGCATTTCATGATTATTCTCACAGAGCCTTGAAACCGTGCACAATTTTCATTGGAAGTAATTACTACTGAGTCTGAGTGGTTAACATGGTAACTGTGGTTACCGAATATGATGTACCGAATACCATGAATTATTGTAATGTCAGTCAAATTCATAATTGTGTAATAATCTTATACTGTTTTTTTATACTTTCTGTTTTATTTCTATTTCAGAAATACTATCCCCCGGATTTCGATCCGTCCAAAATTCCGAAGATGCGGATGGGAAAGAACCGTACATTTAGCATTCGTATCATGGCTCCATTCAATATGAGGTAAAGTAACTGCTAGGCCAAGGCTGTGCTATGCGTACCATCAGTAAACTGTAGTACTCCATCAGTTTATATTGAACTGTACAGTTATGGAACATAAGAAAATTAAGATGACAAATGAATAGCAGATACTATTCAGCCAAGAGAACATGTGTTCATGGATTCACCATTAATCATGTTAACTATAAATCTATTTTTACATTAATTTTTAATATGTATTTTTAATACATGTATATATTTATTTATTATTTGTTTTATTGATAATCTGTTCCTAATGACGTCCCCATGAGCTATGCTGTCGTCATGTAATAGTAATGAAATATTAGTTTAGTGAGTTGGATTGAATGATGATTTGGATTATTACATTAATAATAATTTTAATGTAATCGATTGTATTTTTACTTTGTTATAGATGTGATACCTGTGGGGAATATATCTACAAAGGCAAGAAGTTCAACTCCAGGAAGGAAAACGTGGATGACGAGTTCTATCTTGGGCTGAGGATTTTCAGATTCTACATCAAATGTCCTAGATGTGTGGCAGAGATAGCTTTCAAGGTAAATATTATAGCAAGACGAACTTTGCAAATATTTATAATAATTGAGCCTCTAATTAATTGTTAGAGACACCAATAAGGAAAATATTGAAACCAGGGTTAGAAGTTCCCACTCACCCGGCAGCCCGTGGCGACCTTCTTTTGTTATGGACGAGTATCTTTTTAGGGAAATCACTCTTCTTATTTGACTTACTAGCCCGTTGGCTTGTTCAAAATTGTAAATCTTTGCACTAACTTCCAACCCTGTGAAACAGAGTCAAGTATTAAAACTATTACTAAATTATGATACCATACATACTTTATGAAATAATGTATTATTTTTGTTATTTTTTATTTATTATTGTAATTATTTTCTCTTTTTTTTTTAACAGACTGATCTGCTGAACACAGACTATGCCCTTGAAGCAGGAGCAACTAGACTGTTCGAGGCGGAAAAGCTGGCACAGAAAATGGCGGCTGAAGAACAGAAAGCCAAGGAGGCAGAAGAAATGAACCCGATGAAGGTGAGGAATAACTCTACCACAACTATTCTCACTATCTAGATGCATCTCTCCATTCAATTTCAATTTCTGCATTCATTATGATTCCTTCTCCCTGCTGAATTGTTCCATTGTGCATGTGTTTTGGGCATATATTATATATATTCCCGCAGGGCATTACCATCATATTATTAGTCTTCACACGATTTTCATGCACTGTGATATTTGAAATCTAGTAATATGTAATAAATATTAATCATTTCTAATGTCAATTGTATTCAAATAATTATACCTTTCCAGATAATTATCTGTTTTTAATAATTGTGTTAAATTATTTTTCATTTGGAAATTTGATAAACTAAATTTGTAGTTATTTGTTGGGTTTATTATTAAAGTTAATATTGTCAGTAAGTAAGTTCATGTGATTGAATGACCACTAATTGTTGACCACTGTCCTGCAGATGCTGGAGAACCGGACCAAGGCCAGTCGTAACGAGATCGAGGAGTTGGACAAGTTGGAGGAACTAAGGGAGATAAACTCTAAGAAGGCGGGCCTGGACCATGCGCAGATGGTCCTGGTACATCAGAAGTACAAGGACCTCTTGTCCCAGCTCCAGGATGAAGAGGATGAACATACTATGGAGTAGGTTATATTGTCATTACCATCATGTCATCACTATCCATGCTATCTGGGCGTTATTATGTGGTAATTGTGATATGGTGACGTCATTATGATCTGGGCCCTCCTGTACAAAGTGGTGTAATTCTAAGGGACCCGTATAGGAAAATTGCTACTATGGAGATGTTATCTTAGAATGGCACTGTTTCGTACAGTGGGGACCTAGTCATTAAAATCAGGCTTTTCTGAGTACAGTTTCATGCTCAACTCTAAACTCTGTTCACAAATCCCTATATAATATATTTGAGCTTGCGCATGAAATTGTACTTAAAAAGTTTTGTAATCCCAGGTCCTGATTATTAATCTTCCAAATTAATTTATTTTGCAAAGACGTGGCATGGACATTCACCTACCTACGGGTTACAGCAGTGAAGGTTTTTGTAGGTACAGAGTATGCCAAGTAGATGTGCTTTGCATGGATAGCTCAAATGTAGTCCAAAATAATCATGATTATCTTGTAAGCACTCAATTTAACAGTTTGTTCTCTAATGTTTCAGATCAATATTTGGCAACAAGGGAGATAACCAGTTGAAGCGACTGGCAGATTCTGACAGTGATGAGGATTACAGTGACCAGCCGCCAGTCAAGAAGGCGGTGCCGGAAAAGGCCACAGATATCCTGGCAGAGGTAGCTATAGAGTCAAGGGCTTCAGTCAATAAATAGCACACCAATGTATTTTGAAATGTTACATTCATACAATCACTTTTGGCTGTGTCTAGGTTTCTTAAATGTTATGTATATGTTCCCAATAGACAGGTTAGGCTGGAGGATGAGATGTATTTGTGTTTTATTCTAACAGAATGTTCATTTTGAAATCACTTTAATCTTTACACACATTAACACACACTGACAAATTCCAAACGATAATATAATTATAATCAGAAAATTCATTGAAGCATCGTAAAATATTCTTTACATTTATAGAGTAATATATATCGTGCAAGCTTCTAATATATGGCATTATCATCTACAGGAACATGTTGCAAAGAACAAAGAAGACACCAAAAAGGAAAGCTGGCAGAAAAGTGTTGGATCTCTGTCTTCTAAAAGCTCTCTGGCAGGCCTTGTGAGGAAGAAGTCGTCCTTGGCTGGTCTTGTTAGGAAGAAGCCAGCAGCATCAAGCACTTCCTCTAGTTCTAGTTCTAGTTCTAGCAGTGCTGGTCCATCACAGATCTCACAGGAGAACAGTTCCAATGAGTCAGCAGCCACCAAGGAAAGTGTAGACAGTGGTAATGCCTGGGTAGTTGATGTCTCTGGATCGTCTAGTGCAAGCCGTGCAGATGGTCCAAAGAACAGTGGGAATAGTAGTGCCAGTCTGTCGGCTGTTACACAAAGCAAGCCGAAACCAAAACAAGTCGCAATGGGTTTGAGCTTGCTTGGGAATTATTCTGGAAGTGATACCGATACCGAAGAATCTGAATGATTTTTCATTTTGTTTTTATCCTCAGAGAATTTACTAAATGTAAATTTGAAAACTTTTACATGTATGATTAGTTACATGTTTTAGTTATATACAAATGATAATGAATTTGATATGTTGATGTCATTCTGTATAAAATGTACATATGTTCTTTTCAAATGTATGTAAATATTTTATTTTTAGCTATTTTCATAAAAATAAATGGTTACGTGTATTTACTTGGGAGATTATTCTTGTCATATTTTGTTGCCAACAGATGTCAGAAAAGATATGAATTAATTCTGTTCCAGGTCAAGTTTAATCTGTATGTTATTCTGAGGATGAGGTGAATATAACTCTCCAACTTTGAATACAAGAAAGACAATGCTTGAAGTAGAATAAGCAGCACAACTATCGGGGACAAACAGCTAGGTACCACTAACAGTGGGGAAAGAGAACGAACATAAAACTGATTTGAACTGATATTTCCAAGCATATTGAGTATTACTGTGATTGCATTCATTGCATTGATAATATACAAAGTATTTCAGCAATGTTGTGGCGATCATTTTGATGTGAGGACCTGTAGCACCTATGTGATATCCATGAGTGTGGTTGATACAGGCATATATTCAGTATATTCAGTCTTCCATGAATGTGGTATAGTCACCTATGGGTGAAAAATTCCTGCTGCGACGTAAAGCATAAATTCATTCATCCCTGAATGTGAAACTTGTCACTACTGGTATGGAGATCAAACCAGGCTCTTGGATGGAATTTAAAATCAAACGCTCTTAGTTCATGGTAGCATGGCTAAGTGGCCATTCACTGTTGTTGATCCTGGTCGTATCAGATGGTACTTGTTCCCCATCCTCGAAAACCCAAGCCATTATGACTACACTAACCTCCGTCAAATATTTGACAGAGGTTAGTGTAGTCATAATGGCTTGTGTTTTCGAGGATGGTTGTTCCCCTGATTGGCGTCCAGCATTAAAAGGGTACAGCAAGGACTGAGTTGGGGTATCCATGTTCTATCTGTGGCATGTTATATTCCAGTGAGCTAGCACTATTAAAACTGGTGGAAATCCAGACTAGTACAAGCAGTGCCTATGGACGCAAGTCTTGATGTGAGTTGAAAACAAATCTTGAAAGTGTCTTTAAACCACAAATCAACCAAACCAACTACATTTGATAGTCAAGGGCAGTGCTTGGCACATAGTAATTAATTCAGTTTCAATTCATATACCTAACTACTGGCTACAACTTACAAGGCCCTTGAAAGCTTAGTTGAACAAAAGACAAAATATTGGGGCATTTAAACCTAGTATATTTTATTCTTTAATAGACGAGAATTATATTACATAAGGTGCTCATGGTGAATAAAGTATAAATACGTAAGAAATTGTAAAGAGTTGATGCTATCATTGTATTGTGTATTAGTTAAGTGGGCAACAAGCTACAGTTACCGCATGTCCAACTGGTTTTCAATGTTCATTTTGTTGTTGTTGTATCTTTGGTATTAATACTGTACTGAATTGCAGTGGTAACTAGATATATACACATTTTAACAATAGGCCTACTTTTATGGAGACCATTGCACTGCGCGTTCTTGCCAATCATGCCGAACAACATTCCGTGAAGTTACTTTACAGCATAGGATACTGCGATGCATACGGCATTGATTAACAGCAACCAATTATAGCAGTGCTGTACTGGGCCTAAGGATAATTATATGACCAACACCTAGTTTACTGCTACCATGTCAAGGCACGCAGTAAACACATTACCACAATCTTAATGTTTCAGAAAAACTAGGTTGCACTAGCTGTAGCATATAGCTTGTTAAAACGGCAACGGATCAAGGATATTAAGTATAGAAGCCCTACATGCAACATTTAAATAAACAAAAATAATAGTATTATGTAGGTACTATAATTATTGGGCAACGGGGAATATATAAGAATAATTCGCTACTATAGTATCTTTCAGAAAAACAAACTATTAAGTGCTGGAAAACGGGAACAACTGACTAAAATATGGCTACAATGATTTTTGTTTCTCTTCCGAAAACCAACCGTACGTGACCTTAATTAAGATCAAGTTCGATTATGTTCTTATCAAGGCTTAGTGACTATTATATCTGTATATGAACATGATGAACCTCATGTATCCTATATAATGTGGTTGCTTCCCTTCAAATTCCAACGATGCGTGCTTTCTATAGGCCTACACGTATACAGATTAAAGTGCATCTCGATGAAAGATGTTTATCTAGTCTTTAAGTAGGTCCTATATGCAGACTGCAGTGTTAGCAAACACAAACCGCATGGCTAATGATCGATGACATGCGTTATGTGAGCCTATATGCAAGTTTAGCGTACTATATATATGCATATGCCTTTTAGCCTATACTAGTAGGCCTACATGCATTTCCTTCTTGCAAATACACCGCACATTGCAGGTATCGCACATATATAGGCATACTGTATACAGACCTACACGTGATTTAAGCATTTATTATGATGCCATTGGCCATACATACACGTGCTGTTGACCATAGATAGCGTAACAATGGTGGATGACATTCAGAATAGCCACTGATGCCATATATGCACACATCTGAGGTCAATATATACTTCTCATTACAGACTCTGTTAATGTGCAGTAGACCATATAACGAGATAGAGACATTGTTAAAAGTATCGATAGAACTTGCATATCATGGCAAACAGATCACAGATGTTCTTGTTCATGTATTCCAATACTTGCTATATTTCATATTATATATCGGTTTCCTTTGGTTTTGAAATATAATAACCAATGTTCAGTCTGACGTTTTTCATAGTAAATACACATAGTTAAACAAACATGTCCACAAGGCCCTATATAATCAACACGTGCTATGTAAATCTAGTTGGGAATGCAATTATGCAGCTGTAACATTTAGAGAACGCAGTTCTTTAACGAGGTACGGCAGAAAATCAATAGTCCTCATTATACTGCGACTGCCGGTACTGGCCTGATAACGAGGCTTATCACAGACATGGAGGAAGGCTGGTGCCGTGTTATTCCATAGCGGCGATGGAACCAGAAATTTGGTACGTTTGATGTTATTTACAAACACGTTAGAGCACTAGGACGTGGTGCATGTGTTGCCATATGTCGTGGACAGGTTTGCAGACCTATGTAATGATTTGAGCTTTGTGATATAAAGAACTGTGGGATTGATGCCAACACGAGTGTTATCAGGTTATTTACACGACTTCCGCTAAGAATGGACGGCCGATCATAACATTATGCAGAGATGGAATTATTTCCGCTGTTATGAAGTACACTGCTGTAGAGCACACATTTAGTATAGGCCTACGAGTATAGTATAGAGGAATACCTTGCATACTGATATTACACAACTCTGAACACGGTCTTCATCATAATACGATCTCGTTCAGAGGATAATTTTAGGAGGTATCCGTGTAATTTTCATTAAGGACGTGTGTGGTCGGTCACTATTAATAGTCTGCTCTGTACATATTCACAGTTACACATGTCCCAGTTGGTAAGGAATACGTATATTTGTACTCAGTAGTATTGTTGGCTGTTGGTGGAGTGGTGTAAAACGACTGATATGTTAATTACACTCACATACCATTATGTAGGTGACAGTGAGATCAATGTAACTTGTAAGTGGCAAGCCACATTGGCTATGGTATCCCTATCAAATTACTATACACTATATTGCACAGCTTGTTCCAGCAGTAGGCTAAGCATGTATAATATCATGTACAAGGAGTCTTCTGGGGTACACTGCAACAAGTGCCTTTACAATAACAATGTCACTGGTCAGTTGGTGTGCTCTTAGAAACCAGCTATTGGAAGAATACCAAAACTATGGAAAGCATGTCTTCTAATTTCTATGTATTAAAGTTAGTTTTTACTTACCACTGCTTACTGAAAGTAAGTATCCTTTAAAATATTCTTTAGTGTAAATTGTAATGTTTTTTCTTGAACTATCCTGGACAAAGCATAACATCACTTGTTTTTTTATTATCCATTTTACAAGAATTATTTTTGTTCATCTTTATTATTTTATATTTATATTATTTTGTTTTCAGAGGATTCGCAGACAGACCATGTAAGAAAAGCCTCCAGTAACAAGTCAAAGTGGTCTTCCAGCTCTATGCCATCCACAATGAAGTCCCATATTATTCTCCTCTTCTTCGCTCTGTCAAACACTGTGACAGCCAAGCAGACGATTACACTAGGCGCTGCCCTCAGCTCAGAGAGAAACCAGGAAATCTTCAAGACTGCTGTTGATCACTTGAATACCTTGCACTACGATGACGTCTACTTCAATTCCACGTCAATAGCGATGGACGCCAACCCGATCCGGTCAGCGCTGGACGTGTGTGATCGGCTGCTGCCTCAGAATGTCTACACAGTGATCGCTAGTCATCCTAATGCCAGTGACCAGTCTCCGATCTCCGTGTCCTACACATGTGGCTTCTACAAGATTCCTGTCATTGGGATCGCTGCCAGAGACAGTGCCTTCTCAGACCAGGTAACTTTTTTTAAAGTGGGGTTTAGCACCTCTTTCAAGAATATTTCAGTTATCAAAAGGCACTTCTGTTGCCAGAGACAAATGGGTTACATGTTAGTGCCAGGCGCCATCGGTGGACCTGTATTATCAACCAATCACACTGCACTATGAATAAATTCACCATTGGCGCTATCATCGGTAAACCATGATCCGAGTACTACAAACTACAGATGTGCAACATTTAACATAATAATATACGGATTGCATGATTGATATTGATACCAGTATAAAAAAAGATGTTAATGTATTTTTTTTTGACAATGTACCTGTTCAAAATTACTGATTAAAAACTGGAGAAAAAATAATTTGATAAATCATCCACGGGTTCATCATATCGATGGAATTATGTTTCAAAAGATTAATTTGTTGGTGCCATGCATGTATTGATCGTCTTAATTTATTTCCTTTTATCATGTTTATATCAGTGTAACTTTCCTAAATCATTAAAGCGGAAAAGTTGCCATCCATCAATATTTGTATGATATATCGATGGTATTCAGAGTAATTATTATGTTTTTTTCTTTCTTAATGTTAATAATTAAATGAAAGAATGGTACATTGTTCATTTGGTGTATTTAATTTAAGGTGTTTTGATGTAATTCCAGAATGTCCATGGTACGTTTCTGCGGACGGTTCCCCCGTATTTCGCTCAGGCGGATGTGTGGACGGCTCTGCTGCAGTACTTTGAGTGGAACCAGGTCATCTTCATACACAGCTCAGACGAAGAGGGCCGCGCCATTCTCAGTCGCTTCCAGACTCTGGCAGAACCTCGTAAAATAAAGGTACACGTGTGATACTCTCATATTGATTACAAAATTATAACACTCTTGTAAATGATCTCCTTGCAAGATGGTTGTGGTTTTGTAGTGGATACCAGAGGTAAATGAAAAGATTCCCATCATCTGATCATTTTTTGTTTGATTGCCACAATTATGAAACAAAATTAATGTCCAGATTTATGAATATTAGATTTTTTACAATCTTTACAGTACTAGTGATAATCTTCACAAATAAATGTTCCACATGGTGTTCATTGTGCTTGTCATGAATGCTTTCATTAATTTGTGAAATATTTATTCTCAGATTGAGAAGACGGTCAAGTATATACCAGGCCAGAAAAACTACACTAGCGACATCTGGAGAATTGTCGAAGCTCAGTCTCGCGTCATCCTCCTGTCAGCATCGTGAGTTATCTGCCCATTTAAAAATGTTAAACACAGACTGACTTTCATACCTGCAACGATTATGATTATTTATCCATGAATACTATTCTGGTAGTATTTTAATTTTGCATTAAGTATGGAAAATACTAAATGAGCTTCCTGCATGTGATACAAATGTTTATGAAATATTTTAAGTGAAGGTATTTGGGCACAATTTAGCAGGTTTAATAAATATATCAGATGGAAGTGAGTTCAGTATTGTATAATAATTAATAATTAATAATTAATAATAATAATAATAGGTTTTTATTATTCCACAGGAAATTATTTTTCTTTCAATATCAAATGTGAAATAAAAAATATACTGGCTGTCATGGTTACAGAACGGAGGATGCGGAGATACTATTCAGTGACGCGGAGGCTCTGGGCCTGACACGGGAGGACTACGCCTGGTTTGCCACGGAGTTGGCCTTCAAGGCATACAATGCACCCATTGGTTAGTTGTCTACCACTATATACCATGGTATCGTTTCTCGATGTTGTAATATCTACTACGAGACCATTTAATTATAAGGACTCCTGTAGCGATCTTGTATGCTTGGAGATCATGCACTAACGAGGGCGCTACAATCTCATAGTGGATATTCATGAGAGCTTCGGGAATCGATACAGATCAACGCAATAATTTGAAACTACAGATCGAGGAATATAATTTTGAAAGAAAATGTTCCCGTAAGAATACGTAAATATCTAGTTTGGTGGAATCTTAATTATCTAATTAGTCGTACACTATACAATACATACATGTCTACAGGTCTACTGGGGGTGTACCTGAACAACGGGACAGACGAGGAGGCTCACATCAAGGACAGTGTGTCCGTGGTGGGGAAAGCCTTCGCGGAGATTCTGCGGACAGACACCATCGAACCACCGCCCACCGCCTGTCAGGACATGCAGACCTGGGTGGATGGAATCAAAGTCATGACGTGAGTTGACTTGTTTACCAGTAGGGCTAACATGAATTAGCTTTATTTACCTGTAGGATTATTGTAAATTGGCTTTATTGCTGTGTTTACCTGTAGAACTATCAATTGTAGAACAATCATGAGTGTTTTTCTTTTACCTGTAAGACTGATTTGACTGGGTTTTTTTTTTATATAGGACTATTGTGAAATTGTTTTTACCTGTAGAACTATCATGACATTCTTTGTTTATCTGTATAGATTTATCATGAAAACTTTTGTTTACCTGTAGGACTATTATGAGATTATTTGTTTACCTGTAGGACTATCATGAAAATATTTGTTTACCTGTAGGACTATTTTGAATCTGCTGTTTGCCTGCAGAATTATTATGAATTGGCTTTCATTCCACGGGGTAGGACTATGAGGTTTATCAGCAACCTGACACCTTTTGTCCTTTAAACAATAGTATCTGCTATATACTGACGTAGCTATCGGTAACCATGGCCAAAGTTTTGCACCACTTATCAAGTATGGTATTGAATTCACATGCAATGTCAAATTGGATCAATAAGCTGGTACAATTTTATTGATATGAGGATTTAATTAAATTTTCAAATGATGTCATATTAAGAAGTATGATATGATATTTGATGGTTGTAGAGGTAAAAAGAAATATATATTTCCAGAATGCTGAGGAGCACAAAGCTGGTCGGGGCGGAGACTGGTCTGGTGTCGTTTAATGAACAGGGAGACAGACAGAACCCGTCGTATGAGATACGCAATATCAACGAAGATGGTAAAGCCTTTGCTGTGGGGCTGTATGGAGATATTAAGGTACGAAATCTTCAAGACAGCCTAAGAAAATAGTA